>VXAD01000738.1:261244-336899 GCA_013399195.1 Dicrurus megarhynchus
TGCCAGAATAAACAAAAAAAAAAAAAAAAAAAGAAAAAAAAAAGAAAAAAAAAAAGATCCCCTAACCCACAAGGCTGGAAAAGTCCCGCCCTGACTGCTGACATCAGTGCAGAAGGCAGGTCTTGGCTGAAACAGTATAAAACTAATCAGCCTTTCTGTGCAGGAGCAGGGAGGGAGCTCGGGGCAGCCCTGGAGGCGATGCCGGCGGCTCCCCGGTGGATAAAACAACCCAGGAAAGGCCATAAAGCAGCGAGCCCGTGCTGATAGCGGCGGACAAAGCAGATAAAACAAGCCAGGATTGGGTTTGGTTTCGGCCCCCACCCCCCCACCAACAAACACCACCCCCATCCTTAATTTTAACCGGGGCTTTCCAAATGCTTTTAAAAACCCAGGGAGTGTGTGAGGAAATGGCCTGAGAGGCAGCCGTGCTCACAGCGGTGGCAGGGATTGGCTTTGAATCGAAAAAAAGCCCTCAAGAACCCGCCGGTGTTTTCAGAAGTCCCTTCCCTCTGCAGTTACATCATTCTGGCCCCGCTGGCTCCGGTGATCCCGGCATTCTCCTGCCCTGCTGCCACCGTGGAGTGTCCCACCGAGGACAACCCACCTCCAAAGTGGGGAATAAACCCTGGAAATAACCAAATGCCGCTTGTTTCCAAACAGCCCCCGCGCAGGACACCTCGAGCGATCAGCAACAATGAAAGGCAGGAGCTCATTTCCTCCTCCCTTCTGAGGGCGGCTCTGGGATTCCAAAGCTGAGTTTGTGAGCCTTGGTGGGGAGAGAATTACCTGGCAGTGCCGCAAATGTTGGAAAAAGGAGCCTTTAAAAAGGAGCCTTTCCGAGCTGCTTTTCCCCAGGAAGAGAGAGGGGCCCTGGGGAAAGGATGGAAGTGCCAGGGTGTGGATGGACCCCCAGCCTGAGCCCTCTGTGGGGACAGAGCAACCCCAAAACCACCCCGGTGGTGCCTTTTCTTCCAGGAGGATTTGAATGAAGAGTTAAGGGCTAAAAAGTTGCCAGGGGGAGACGTAACATACAAAAATATATTATATATATGTTTTAAAGCAAACTCCCTGAAGCTGAGACCCCAGCAGGGGATTGCAGGGGGGCTCTGGGACAGCGAGACGGGATTTGCACCCCTGGGCAGCTGGCGTGGATGCCAGGACAGCCCCTGCAGCCTCGTGTCCTGCCGTGACCCTTGCAGGCACAGCCGGAGCCGAAGCCACGGGAGCTCCTGGCCACGGTCCCCGGTGCCACCCAGGCTGCCCCAGCACCAGCCCGCAGCCACCAGACCGTGAGATGGCGATGGAGGAAGAAAAAAAGCCTCGGAGGCCTGGCCAGCCCCGTGTCCTGATGGGATGCTGGCCTGCAATAAAACCCAAAGAGATGAAGGAAAAAGCCAGAAGCCGTGGTGTGTTTGTGGTGGATCCTCCTGAATCCTCTGCTGATGAACCTGAGCAGGAGCTGTGCCAGCCGTAGTTCATGTTCTGCCATGAGTTTGTTTAAAGCCTTTTTGGAGCCCTCTGAACGCCCCTCCTGGGATGGAGCAGCAGCAGGAGATGCCCAGGAGGGGCCTCCTGAGTCCCCCAGCATTTTGTGCTGCCTGGAAGGTTTGCTCATCCGAATAGTCCTGAAAAAACAGGGAAAACATCCTTTGCTCCCAGGAGGAGCTGGCTGAGGGTGGGAGATCACAGCCCCCAGCTCCACTCCAGCCACTCTCTCTGTCCAGACTGGAAAGGGCTGGCTCTGCACTGGAAAACCGAGTTCAAAGGGACTGGGATTGGTTGCTGGGCTGGATTTTGGGCCAGTTCCCTGGCTGGGTGGACAGAGTGGTTTCCTTCCTCCCCCGGCCACGCTGGCCATTGTCTGAGCCCCCAGAGCACACCCAGAAAAGAGCAACTGAACAAAATATTTGGGGTTTAATTGAATGGTGCTGATGCTGGCCAAGGGAAAACTAATTGCTGCGAGCGTGGCCTGGTGCCATTCCAGGGGTGTTCTGTCTGCTGGGGCTGGTCTCAAACACACTCAGCGTGGAATGAAGAGGGACTGAGGGGCAGATTCCCAGCTTTCCTTCCCCAGAGAGTGGCTCTGTTCTGCCAGACCCTTTGGAAAACTTGTTTTTTCCCTGATTTGCAGGCTTTCCAGTCCCTCCTGGGTGGTAAATACAGAGTTAGAGACTCCTGACTTACAAAGTAAATTCCCTCAACCCAGCACTGCTCTGAGGACGCTCAGATTCGCACCAGACCAGCTCCAAAACCGGGCTTTACTCCAGTCTTGACCTGTCTCTGAGGAGGGGATGGAGCTGCACAACCCTCACAAGCCAAGACCTCCATCACCTGGAAAACGGGGAATGGAAAAAAGAGCAGAGGCTCACAGCAAAGAGGAGGAGGTGATAAATAGCATAAAGAATAGGAATTTTCAGTCCCTGAGATCGCTAGAAAGTTTATTTTTCAGATGAGTTCGGTATCAGAAACCGCCCGAAAATCTGCCTTAAAAAATGGTTTCATGGGCAAGCAACAACCCCCGGATTTAATCTCCAAAATCACCCAGCTCCTTCCTCCCCCTAGGATGAGGAGACGAGGCTGAATTTCCAGCAGATATTTGAAATCCTCGCTGTCCGGGGCGGGGGGATGGAGAGGAGAGCGCCTGGCACCGGGAGCAGCCCGGGGACACTGCACCCTCCTGTGGCTGCACGGGGCGTGCCGGGTCCGGCCGGGATGCTGAGAACCCTCCGGGATGATGGAAACCCCCTGGGATGATGGGAACACCATTGGGATGATGGAAACCCTGGGGGGATGATGGAATCCCTGCCGGGATGCTGGGAACCCTGCCAGGATGATGGAAACTCCCTGGGATGATGGAAACACCACCAGGATGATGGAAACACCTTTGGGATGATGGAAACACCACCAGGATGATGGAAACACCCCTAGGATGATGGGAACCCCCTGGGATGATGGAAACCCCGCCAAGATGATAGAAACCCTGCTGAGATGCTGGGAACACCACCAGGATGATGGAAACCCTCCAGGATGATGGAAACACCCCCGGGATGCTGGAAGTCCTGCTGGGATGCTGGGAACCCCACTGGGAGGATGGCAACCCCCGCCGGCATGATGGGAACCCTGATGGGATGATGGAAACCCCGCCAAGATGATGGAAACACTCCGGGATGATGGGAACACCCCTAGGATGATAGAAACCCCACTGGGATGCTGGAACCCCCCCGGGATGATGGAAACCCCACTGGGATGCTGGAAACCTCCCCGGGATGCTGGAAACTCCCTGGGAGGCTGGAAACCCTGCTGGGATGCTGGAAACCCCACTGGGATGCTGGAAACCCAGATGGGATGATGGAAACCTCCCCAGGATGCTGGAAACTCCCTGGGATGCTGGAAACCCCCTGGGATGCTGGCCTGAACCCCAGGGAAGCACAAAGACCGACACTTCCAGGCCGATTTGGCGCTTCCTGGTGGTGCTGGATGACGCCCAACGCATCCACCCCGCACAACACCGAGGCCAGGGCTCGTTTGAAGGCTCGAAAAGGCTGCAGACTCTGTCCCGGTTGCCATTAGGACACACAGGGAACGGTGCTGAGGCCTGATGGGGTAATTCTGTGTAAGCATTTTGTACATAAAATGAAATATCCTCCCTCCCTTGCTATGTCTGAACTGCAGGGCCTGGGCAGAGTTCCCAGCTCTGGCTCTACATCACAGCCTGGCCCCAAGTCCATGTTGGGACAAGCTCCTTGGCCACAGACTCACCCTTTTTATGGCTGTTCAGCACCCAACACAACAAAGCTCCATTCAGCCCTTCAGCTACTGCAGCAATAAACAAAGTGCTCGGCTTTGTTTGGAGCCCAGAGGCTGCAGGTTGAGAACCTGCGAGTGAAATGAGTTGGAAACAAACGGGTTTGTTTTTCCATCGGGGCACAGACATGTAAACTAATTGCCCAACAGTAAAGCTAGGCTTAATTAGTCCCAGGTGTTAAATAAAATAGGGTCGGTGTTTCCCAAATGTGTAACTCCGGCTCCAAGGAGCCCCAGGCTTTGAGAGCGGAGCCATCAAGAAGTGATTATCCAGATCGTTATGCCTGATCCCAGAATTTTGTGGAGATTTTGGGGCAAAGGACAAACATTCAGGTGGGTTTTGCTGAGGGCACAGCGGGGGAGGGGTGTTGGGGTGCTGCATTTTCACCTCAGGATCTCACCTTGTCCTTGGAAAAAGCTTTGTTGTGGATTTCTGGGTAAAAGTCGTGAACAGCTCCACGTGAAAATGTAAACAAAGGGATCCTGGGGGGATTCATCAGCGGCATTCCATGGGGCTGAGGGATGCTCAGGGACGCCTTGTACTCTGCCAATCCAACCTCAATCCCAAATTCTTTTATTTCAATCAGTCCTGAACATCATTAAGCTCATCCTGCTGGGATCAGGGCTTTAGTCCCGACTTCTACAGTACAATTTCCTGCCAGCAAAACCAAGAAACTTCGGGATTGCCCATCCTTGGGACACCTTGTCCTTGGGACACCTCTTTGCACTCAGCAGGAATTAGTCATGGTCAGGTTGGAGGATCCTGATCCAGTGGGAGATGTCCCTGCCCATGGCAGGGGGTTGGAACAAGATGGGCTTTGAGGTTCCTTTCCAACCCAAAGCATTCCATGACTCTGTGGTGCCACAGCCTTTCTCCAAGGCTGGCCCTTGTCCCTGTACCCATCAGTTCCAGGACAGGTGGCAGTGAGATGGGGATGAAACACGGGGATTTTTCCTTCTGGAAAGGGAGACCTGGCCCTGAGGAGCAGCTGGAAACCCTGCAAAACATAGACATCCTTTGGTGGCACTGGAGATGGAAGGTCCCCACCCCAGCTGAGAGTGGTGGCACTGGGGATGGATGGTCTCCAGCCCAGCTGACAATGGTGGGACCAAAGCTGGATGGTCCCCAGCCCTGCTATCGATGGTGGCACTGGAGATGGAAGGTCCCCAGCCCAGCTATCGATGGTGGCACTGGAGATGGAAGGTCCCCAGCCCTGCTATCGATGGTGGCACTGGAGATGGAAGGTCCCCAGCCCTGCTATCGATGGTGGCACTGGAGATGGAAGGTCCCCAGCCCTGCTATCGATGGTGGCACTGGAGATGGAAGGTCCCCAGCCCTGCTATCGATGGTGGCACTGGAGATGGAAGGTCCCCAGCCCAGCTGACACCATTCCGGCCACTCTGGCACCACAAAGAGCTGAAAAAGGGAGGAGAACCAGGCCACAAGAGGTTTCTTGGGTTCCTGAGCCTGCTCTGGCCCATCACACACCACAACTCCCAAGCAGCCCTTCACAGAGGGCCTTTCTCAGTAGCTCCTGGCTTGGATGTGGAAAATCCAAAGAAATTCAGTTTTCCTTACTCCTCTGTGATTTCCAAGAGGCACAGCCTGGTGTGACAACGGCTCTGACAGGAGGGGGCAGCCGGGAGGGGGGGATCGGGCTCTGCTCCCAGGGAACAGGGACAGGAGGAGAGGAAACGGCCTCAAGTTGTGCCAGGGCAGGGTCAGGTTGGACATCAGGAGGAATTTCTCCATGGAAAGGGTGGTCAGGAATCAAAAGGGGCTGCCCAGGGAGTTTTGGAGTCCCCATCCCTGGAGGTGGAAGGCCTGGACGTGGCACTCGGTGCTCTGGGGACAAGGTGGGGACAGGGCACAGCTTGGCCTCGATGATCTCAGAGGGGTTTTTTTCCAGCCCAGCTGATTCTGTGATCCTGTGGCAAAGACCCTCACGCACAGAGATTCCCTTTCCCACCAACATCTGCTCAGTGGGAGCTGCTCAAGAAGAGAACTTTGCTCCCCAAGCAACGTCTCCCCCTAAAACACTCATTTAAATAACGACAGCTCCTCACCACCTCCCTCTGATCTGTTCTCTTCCACAGCAGACCCCTGCCCTGGCACGGGGAAGATCTCAGAGCTCTTTCACTCCTCAGAGCTGCACAGCTTTTGTTTGCTCTCCTTTCCTTTCCTGTGAAACAAGGAAATAGGGTCACATTTCAGAGAAACCCAGCGAGCGGTGGTTTGCGAGTGCCAGAGCTCTCACTGGATGCTGCGGCCTCTTCTTTCCCAAAATCGGCACAACCCTCACTCAACAGAGATTGTTCTCCCTCTTTTTTCCTTTCCTCCTTCCCAGCTGCCGCAGGGGAGCCCCCAGAGCCGCCGTGCTCCTCGGCAGAGCAGGTAAGAGGCGCTTTTTGTTCGCTGCTGGTGTCTTGGGTGGCGGTTGTGTCATGGCTGCTCTGTTCCCTGCCCGGTGCCTTCCTGCAGCACCAGGGGGTTCGGAGGGAAGATCCTGTGAAATGTTGGTGCTAAGATTCCAGATTAGCTCCTCACGTGACCTTTCTCTTCCCACGGATCGCTCCACCGGAAAAAAACGGGATCGAGTTGGGGGCATCACGTCCTTTTTGAAGCTGAGGGGGTTTAGACGGGTCAGAAGATGATGGGATGATGGCTCCTGGTCCAACACTCCTGGCCAGCCATCCCCTTCCCTTTGCCTCTGGACATGGCATCAGAACTCTGGAAGTTTCTCTTTAAACTTCCTGAGAGCCTCAGAGGCAATGTGGGAAGGTTTAGGGTTTTGGTGGCAATATGGGAAGGTTTAGGGTCTCGGTGGAAACGTGGGAAGGTTTAGGATCTTGGTGGAAACGTGGGAAGGTTTAGGGTTTTGGTGGCAATGTAGGAAGGTTTAGGATTTCAGTGGCAATGTGGGAAGGTTTAGGACTTCAGTGGAAATATGGGAAGGTTTAGGATCTCGGTAGCAATGCGGGAAGGTTTAGGATCTCAGTGGCACTGTGGGAAGATTTAGGACTTCAGTGGCAATGTGGGAAGGTTTAGGATTTCAGTGGCAATGTGGGAAGGTTTAGGATCTCAGTGGCACTGTGGGACGGTTTAGGACTTCAGTGGAAATGTGGGAAGGTTCAGGATGTCGGTGGCACTGTTGGAGGATTTAGGATACCTGGCACCTGCTGGATAATGCTCCAAACACTCCAGAGCACTTGAGGGATTTGCTGCTGGCCAACCTAACAACAAATAGGCTGAGATCCAGAGGCAAACTCACTTTTATTTCCTTGGATTTCTTTGACGTCTCCTCTGCTGCTACGCGGTGAAAACAGGCACAGCTCCGAGTCAACCCAAACACAGTCTGGGGTGTTAGGGAATAACCTGGGACAAGGGAAAGGTGGGTTTGAACCTCAGAAAACCTTTCCTATCTATTAGACTGGGAATAAACCCCACAGGGACACCAGGGAATCCCATCCCAGAGAAGGGATCAGGCTCCTCGCTGGCAGGGGGTGAACAAATGGATCTGTGGGGCTGTGCTTCCCCATTTATTTTTTATGATTCTGCTGTTTTCAATCCCTAATCCTCCTTTTCCCTCTTGGGAAGAGGGACCCAATTCTCTGGAAAATTTGCTTATGCTGCCAGGAATGGGGTTTCCTAAAGAAACGTGGGTGATGCCACAGGGGGATTTAGAGTTCACACATATAAATACATAATTTAAAAGTTATTTCCCATTAAAAACTTAGGAAAGGGGCTTTCCTGGAAACTCTCAGATAACCAGGACGATGCTATAATCTCTCTGTAAAGCACCCAGCTCCACAAAAAACAGAAATCCTGGGAATGCCCAGCTTCCATCTGTCATCCAAACCCACTCAACCAGGCACAGAAAACTTGGCTTGAGCTGCAAAGGTCAGGAAGGACAAAGATGTGTCGGTTAAGCTGAGCTTTTCCTCACCCAAACCCCGAGCAGGTGGGACTGGAGGCACAAAAATAGAGAGGCTGAAGGCAAAGGGTGGCAGTGAAAGGATTTTTTTCACCTCCAGTATTTGGGGTTGAGTTGGGTAACGTGGCTGGGAAGAGAAAGGAGCGGGGAGCAGCTCTTTGTGGGGCAAAGCGGGAAGTTCTGGAGGGTTGGAAATACTCAAAAGTGCAAATAAGTGTTACCAGGTGATTGAAGGCCTCACACATTTTGTTTAGTGCTTGATTTCCCAGGAATTTCTGTGGACTCATAGGGAGAACTAGGTGGTTATAGAAAATGGATGGGTTGGGAACTAAAGCCGTGGAATCCCAGAATGGTTTGGGTTGGAAGGGCCCTTAAATCCCATCCCATCCCACCCCTGCCATGGGGAGGGACACCTCCCACTGTCCCAGGCTGCTCCAAGCCCCAATGTTCAGCCTGGCCTTGGGCACTGCCAGGGATCCAGGGGCAGCCCCAGCTGCTCTGGGCACCCTGTGCCAGGGCCTGCCCACCCTCCCAGGGAACAATTCCTTCCCAAGATCCCATCCATCCCTGCCCTCTGGCAGTGGGAAGCCATTCCCTGTGTCCTGTCCCTCCATGCCTTGTCCCCAGTCCCTCTCCAGCTCTCCTGGAGCCCCTTTAGGCCCTGCAAGGGGCTCTGAGCTCTCCCTGGAGCCTTCTCCTCTCCAGGTGAGCACCCCCAATGTTTAATGTTGGGTAACATAACAAGGCTTTAAGTACATCCTAAAGCACGGACATAGATATAATAAATACAATTAATATAATAGAATGAAATATAATGAAAGATAATGAAATGTATTGAAATGTATTGAAATATATGATATGATATGATGTGATATGATATGATATGATATTGAAATATAAGCTGGAAGTCTATTGCTTAGTCCTCAGAGCAGGAATGTGCATTTTTAACACAGCTTTGATCCCTGGATGTGCTGATTTAGCCTTGTGGTATCCCAGAGGTGCCAGGAAAGGCTCTGCTGGGTGTGGAATCGAATGGGCACAGCAGGGAGAGCCCAGCACATGGGACAGATCCCATGGGGACCATGGGCAGCTCCCACAAACTCCAAACAGAGCCAGGAATCAAATTCCAGCCTCAGTGAGGGGGGCAGCAAGGATAGAACACAAACCAGTCCGAAATAACTCCATTTCCCCACATCCCACCCAAATCATTGGAACAAAACCCCTTTGGGGTCGTAATTGAAAATAAACAAATCTGGCAGATTTGACCCCTTTATTTCCCTCTGCCTCTGCTTTCTGCTTGGAAAACAGGGATGCCAAGGTGCCAGTGAGGGCAGCATTGCCCCCTCAGGGAATGTGGGAGCAGATTCCCATTGCCCCTCACAAATCCCTGCTCACCTGCAGGGATGTCCTGACCCCGCAGAGATGAGGGTTTCTTGCAGGAGTGGAGCTGGTGTCCGACCCTTTCACTTCCCACTTGTCTTAACTTTCCTCCTCAGAATTTCCTCCTCAGAATTTCCTCTTCAGGAATTTCCTCTTCAGGAATTTCCTCTGGCCACCCTGTAATCCTGCCCAGCCAGAATTCCTGTTCAATCCCCAGAGCACAGACTAAGAAAGGAACGTTCTCCCTCTGCTTTGAAATAAAGCTCCAGCACTGCTCAGGCAAAGTTTGAGCTCCCACTCCCTGGAGACCCTTCCAGAGCATCGCCCACCACCAGGACATTCCACACGTGGCATTTTGGGCCCTCAGCTGGATCCTGCAGAATTCCCTTCCTTGTTGCAGGTTCGATTTCAGCTTTAGGTTCATCTTTCCTCTTTCAAAACTCCAACCAGAGCATCTGATGCTCAATAAACTTCCCCGCTCCGAAACTTTCTGTTTTCATTTTCCACTTTCTGACCTTCCAGCCAGGAGATTCCAGTGCAGGCTCCATCAGTCCAGGTTTCCACTGCTCTGGCTCTTCTCCACAGAGCTGGGAAGGCGTTTCCTGGGGTGTCAAACATTCCCTGGGCAATCCAGGAGCCATCCCCCACTGCCCTGGGAGCAGCAAGAACCAAAGGGGGAATGTGGGGACCTCAATTCCCAACCTAACAGGACATTTCCGGGGGAAGCAGGACCTCAGACTGCTTCTGACCACTGGGGTTGACCATCCCAGCATCTCCCAGTTCAAGCCAAGCTTAGCCAAGCCCTGCTTTGATAAATCACAGAACTGAAGCCTCTCTGGCCATTCTTTGGCTTCCAGCAGGATCCAGGAGTCCCTCAGTGACAGAATTCCTTCAGCAGGGACAGATGCACCCAAACCCCACAGGATAAATGCTGAAAAATTTGAAACTTTATGCAGGGCTTGTCACCTGAACCTTGGGAGACACCCACAGTCGTTTTATTCTTTTATTTTATTCTCTTTATTCTTTTTGTTCTGAATGAGCCCAGAGTTCATGGCAAAGCAATCACTTCACCTCCTGGGTGCCCCTGAGGGGAGGAGACAACACAAAATTCCTGCAGGGAGTTCAGAACTCAAACAGATTTAGGGCTCTGACACGAGAAATGGGGTAAGAGGCTTCAGGTAATGCCAGATTTTTCTGAAAATCCCACGGGATTTTAAAACAGCACAAGGACTTCAGTTCTGAGCCTCGCTGGCCGTAGTAGAGGAGGTGTAAAGGTGACCAAGGGATTGTTCCTTCAAGGCCCACCCTAGATCCCAGATTCCTAGAGCTGGAATGTGCTTCCTGGGGGCAGAACAGTGCCAACACCAGTGTTTTACCTGGGAAAACTCCAGCCCATTGCTGGGAGCTCCTCTGCCTCCCTCATCGTCCTCACCCTCAGGACAGGGATCATCGGTGTCACCCCTCGGCTGCCCCAAAATCCAGAACTGATGTGGCACATGGGGCAAAGCACCAGAGCACCTCTGCAAGGAGCAAAGCTCTCCTCACCCTGGACAAAACCCTGGAAGGGACAGGGAACAGGGAAAGGCTTTTGGGACAATCACTCCAGGTGGGAGCTCGGAGCTCACAGAGCAGACAGGAGCGATTTTAAATCTTTCCTGGACACATCCAGGGAACGGCTGGAGCTGTGTCAGGGCTTGGGATGGATCTCAGGGAAAGGTTCTTCCCCCCGAGGCTGCTGGGCACTGCCCAGGCTCCCCAGGGAATGGTCCCGGCCCCGAGGCTGCCAGAGCTCCAGGAGCGTTTGGACAGCGCTCTCAGGGATGCCCAGGGTGGGATTGTTGGGGTGTCTGGGCAGGGCCCGGGGCTGGGCTGAGGATCCCTTCCAGCTCAGGATATTCCAGGATGCTCAGAAAATCCTCTGTTGCAAGAGTTGAATCCCAAAGCAGAACCTTGAGCCTCCCAGTTCACCCACCTGGAGCTTTGGCAAGGGCTTGGAGTGGATGGGATGGAGCGAATGGGACACTCTGGATTCTGCCCGGGGCTGGGTTGGGCAGCACTGGGTGAGGAAACTGCGAAGCAGAAATCCCTGAGCAGCACAAGCACCATTTCTGGGGCTGTTTGATCCACCAGCTACACCAGGAACACTCCAGCACCTGCAGAAAATACGTGAAGCCTCAAACCTTCTTTTGTGATGATTTCACCCAAACCAGTCACTCTCTCCCAGCACTTCAGAGATGTTTCTGCCTGTCAGGAATTAACTGGACAGAAAAGACAGGCAGAGACAGAGCTGGAAGAGACCCCAGCCACAGCATCTCTCAGCGATTGACTCCAACCCCGAGTTCAGATCCCACAGAAAGTCCTTCTGCCTCCAAGATGCCCAACACAGCCACGTTTTTCCCAGATTCCCTCTTATTTTGGCCAAAAGGAACAGGGGCTGAGTGTTTTAAACCCTTAAAGTCTCTTACAAAACCAACTGATTCGTGCCTCTGGAAAGCTTCTAAACAATCCCTCAGCCAGAGCCCCTGAAGTAACTCAGGAGTGACAGGTTGGGCCAGGGAAGAACAGATTGTTCAGGGTTTTGGCTCTCCTGCTTTCTGTCTCACTATAAAACTCCCAGTGTTGGTCTCTGAAGCAGAGCAACCCCTTATAACTCGATTTTGGAAAGGTGCAGGCAGCGCTGAGCACCCTGAAAAGCAGCTCACAGCCGAATCTGTTGCTGAGATCTGCAGGGCAAGTGAAAAGTGCTGGGTTTCTCAGTGAAAACCATGACTTTTCCGGTCAGGTGTTTGTGCAGATCCAGTAGATTGCTTGTGAGCACATCCATGTGTGGTTTGCCCCTCCGTTTTTATCTGGGGTTCTGATCGTTCACGCACAGAGCTCCGCAGGCAGAGGCAGGAGCGCCCAGCAGAAATAAAATATCTCAGCCAGAGCTTTGTTCCACCAACACAGCCCTAGGGAGGAGCGTGAGACTGAGCACGTGTCCACAGACCAGTGGAAAAGCATCTCCCAGGTTCTGTAGCAAGGTCCTGCTGTCGTGGTCACCTCCAGGACAGAGCGGGAGGGATGGGAGAGGCTCCTGCCAGAGCCAAACTGGGCAGACTGGGCACAGACTCCAGAGCCGTGGCTGAGCTGGGAAAGCATCCAGCCCCAAGGAACGTCCTTTGGATGCAGAGGCAGAGGAGAGTCTGGAGAAAAGCCCCACAGCCACAGCGCAACGGGGCAGGGGATGCTGGAGGGACGGGCGGAACGCTCAGGGGTGCTCAGTGCTGCCTGCACTTCCCCAAAACCAAATCACAGGGGTTAAACAGCTCCAGGCCCTTCTGGGAACTCAGCTGGGCCCAAGCAGGGCAGGACAGGCCCTGCTCAGCTGCCAGGGCCTTGCATTCCCTGGGATGTGGAGGGATTTCTCTCTGCTGGAAGTGCTGAATAAAAGCTGCTGGCCCTGTGAAGCGGCTGTGGGGGAAATAAGAACTCTGCTCTCAGTGCCCCAAAACACTGCCAGGAACATCCCCCACAGCTCAGAGGGATCTGCAGCATCAATCCCCATTCCTCTGACCACAGTGTTCTCCCTGGAAATTCGTGTCCATGGGTTCTTGCTGTCCCCCAGGTCCAGCCGGGGCGGGAGGGAGCAGAACACAAGGGCCCCAAAGGTTTTCTGTGGGGCAGCATTAACTCTCCCCTGCTCCTTCTAGTGTCCCATCCAAGAGGAAAGTGCTGGGTTTTGCTTGCCATGGGATGTTCAGCTGCAAGGTCACCTCAGAGATATTTTTTCCTGGGTGGAAAAGTGAAGGGAGAGGTGGATTTTGCCCATGTGAGAACAGCCTGAGCATGGGCAGTTATCGGTCAGTGCAACCTCCCCTTGCAAGCACAGGAAGGACAAACACCACGAGCTCACCAGACTGTGCAGAATGAGTTATTTTTTCACCTCGGTCCTGATCACTGAGTTATAAAAAAGTGCCAGAGAATATTTACTGCTGTGCAAGGGGAGGACCCCACTCTCCTTTCACACAAAAACACCACTGCAAATGTCACCAGCTCGAGCAAAATCCTTCTCTGTTCGGTGCTTTTCAGTTTTCCACAGAAGACTGATGGAACTGGAAATCACATTGGCCCCAGAAAGACACTGAAAGTAGGATTTTCCCCAGTGGAACTCAGGATTGCAGGAATTAGACATGGGAAAGTCCTGGGAGCTCGTCTCAGGTTCTTCCTGCCCAGGGAGGATTGTTCCCATTCCCTGATCCACTGCCTGGCAATGGGACTTCCACCCTCCCCCTGTCCCACATCATGATGAATCTTCTTGCTTGGAAATGTTTCTTGGTACCCAGACTTCCTTTCCACAGATTAATTTCTTCTGCTTTATCCCTTTATCATCTTTATCAGCACATCCAAACCAGTTTTTCCTCTCTGAAAGGAACTTGTGCTCCTCAGCTGCTTCTCCTTCGCTCTCAGATGTTCCCCCATCGCTCTTGGCCAGCAATTAATGTTCGTCTCCATCCCCCAGGGCTGAGCCCATCAATCAGCCCAGCCAGGCCCTTCATCTCTTTCACTGCTCTCTCCTGACCTTGTCACGTTTCCAACACTTTGAGGCTCAAATCACCCTCCCAAAATAACTCATTTCAATCTCACCAACGTGCTGGGATCACGGGACTGAGCCCCAGGGCTGCTGTTCATTTTGTTCTTTAATTTTTAAACCGCAGGAGACGTTCAGGTCTGGTCTGCGTAGACTGAACTCCTCTTGCTGTGTCTGAGGAGCAGTGAGAGCACCCAGGGCTCCTCCAGCTCTTCCCCCCCTGGCAGCAGCTTTCACCCTCTGTGCCCACAGGAATATTCTGACTATAAAAAGGAACCCAACACGTTCATTCTGCGGTGCTGGGAGCTGCTGGTGGCCCCTTCACCTGGGCTGTCAAAGACTGAGAAGCCCCATGACTCAGAGCCAGCAGAGCCCCCGGCACTGCAAGCACAGAGAAGCTGCTTTGGTGTCTCAGCCAACTCCAGAGCTGCACATTTCTGTATTTCTACATTCCTAACCTGCCCAAAGCCCCTCCAGCAGGGCTACAGAAGGCCGTGTCCCTGCTCCAGGCACTCCTGGAGCGCAGGAGCTGCTGTGCCCCACTGGAAGGTGAGGATGGACCAGCTCCAACATCTGCTGCAGATGTTCAGAGACCACAGCGGTCTGGGGGAGCTGGAACGCCCACCTGGCACTGCCCCAGGCAGAACCCCCTGTCCAGTGGCCATGGGCAGTTCTGGGGCAGCTCAGGGCTCAGGGAAGCCTTTGTGTTGTCCAAGCTGAGGTGACCAACACGTGGCACCGACACAGCAGCAGCACCACGAGCTCAGTGTTGGTTTGGGTGGCAACTTCTGGGTTTGGGGTGGATAATGGGGAGAAATTCCTTACTCAGAGGGTGCTGAGGCCCTGGCACAGGGGGCCCAGAGCAGCTGTGGCTGCCCCTGGATCCCTGAAAGTGTCCAAGGCCAGGTTGGACGGGGCTTGGAGCAGCCTGGGACAGTGGAAGGTGTCCCTGCCCACGGCAGGGGTGGCACTGGATGGGCTTCAAAGTCCCTCCCAACCCAAACAATTCCGTGGTTCTGCGGTTCCCTGTTTCAATTCCCCTCTCCAGGAGGGACTTGCAGAGCTCTGGGGGTGGCTCCAGAGGAGAGCTTTGAACCAAGAACATACAAAACGCCACATGGGCACAGAGACGCTGTCCCGAGTGAGAATGCCTTAAAAACCCACCTCGGGCAGTGTCGCTGTTATCACCGTGGAACAGAGAAACGACACAAAGTCCGAGCTCAGGGTAAAAAGAAGGCCGAAGCGCTTTATTAGCTTCGTGAAGGGTTTTTATATGTTAGTTCTCAAAAAGTATACTGTATGGTATAAGGTAATTGGTTCTTTCGGCCATCCACCCCTTAGGGTGATTGGCCAAGTTCTAAGGCACCCATCTCTAAATATTTTTCTAGATGGGAACATAACAATGGTGAACAACAACCTTGCAGGTGCAGAGATTTACAAAACTGTAACATTGTTTTGAATTACTTGCATGGGAAAGACAGAGTTCTCACAAACTACTGCTGCAAGCTGAAGAAATTCTTTGCTGGAGCTTTTTCAGCATCCATAGGGCAGCAGGCAGGGGAGAAGGGAGGAGGCTTTGGACAGAACCACCCGTGTCCGGCAGCACCCACGGCGCAAAGCCAGAGCAGAGCCTGTGCTGGGCAGGGAGGGGTCAGGGAGACACAACAACCGCTCCCCCTCAGAGCTGAACGGAGGCAGAGCCGCCGAGGGACGGAAGCCCAGTCATGCCGACACCTTGACGCCTGTGTCGCCTTTATTTTCCAACGGCAGCGGCGAGGCAAGAGCGCAGCTGTTCCTGCACCAAAGCCACCGTCACCCGCGGGTGGAAATCGAGCTCTGAGCCCCTCTGGCACCTGGGGCAGGGAGTGGAGCAGGGGCGAGGAGGGCCCGGTGCTCAGGGCAGCTCAGAACCTGCTCGGCACCCAACCAGTGCAGGCCAGGATGAATTTATTTCCAGTGCTCTCAAAGCCCTCTGTGTCCCCTTTCCTATGCCCTGGTGAGGGCTGTGCTACTTGGAGGAGTAAGCAAGTAGTAAAATAGCCAAGGAACGGGCTCAGCCACAAGCTCCTCCTCAGTCCCTCACGTAAATATCTCATTTAATCTTCCTGCAGTCTGACACTCCCCACACCCTCTGCGCTGGCAGGGGTCAATCTCCAGGCCCCTGAGGTTGTGTATCAGTTGTCACTTCAGCAAAAGGAGATGCAGGGAGGTCAGGGAGAAGCAAAGGAAAAAAATCAGAGCCCTCCTCCTCCAACTTGTGCACAAACTGCTGCGGTTTCCTGTCCTTGGCTCCTGCTCGATCCCAAAGCCAGAGGATCTGCTGGATTTCTGACTCCTCTCCATTTGCTGTCAACACTTCGGTGGCAGGGACAAGCTCTGGGCTCCCCCAGCCCCAGGACAAAGCTCCTGGCATGATCTGCTGAGAGCCAGAGTTCTCAGCCCCCAGGAGCACGGGGGATGCCAGGCAGGAAATGGGGGGGGTTGTGTTTAACTCTGTGCCGCAGCCCCTCATTAAAAACTGTTCGGGATCAAGGGCTCCGGAGGCAGGAGTGCTTCCAGGGGCTCCACAGAGGCTCAGCAGGGTGTGTTCACAGGGCTGCCTGAGGACAGCACGGGGACCTGGCTGTGTCCCAGCAGTGCCACCCCAGGCCCAGCACCCTCCTGCTCCAGAGGGAAGCTGCTCACCAGGGACATCTGGCCTGGGAGAAGATGCTTCTACAAACCACTTCCAGGGGCAGCTCCGAGGGCTTCTGTCCCTGCTCTGAGCCAGCCTCTGAAGCCTCTGGCAGAGCTCTTCCCTCTGCAGGACACAGGGATCGGGGCACTCGTGCCTGTCTGCACCTCTGGGTGTTCCTGAAATACTCATGTCAGCTGGAGTTGGGACAAAGAACCACACTCGGTTCAATTTGCTGTGCCTGTCATTGCAGAGGAACCGAAAAAAATGTCTTCTTTAGGAAAAAATTTGTTCGCTACATTCTGATCTATCAGGGGCTGCCAGCCTCCTACCTGGGATAAATAAATGTCCAGAGACCTTTTCAGAGGAGATAAGGAACTGATACCCTTTCTTTTTTTAGGGAAAGGGACAAGAATTTTGGCTCAACTCCTGCAAGTGGTAGCAGAACTGGAGCTGCCTCTGTGGCCCAGTGCAAAGTCACCCAGGAACAGCCACTTGCCCTGTGCCAAGGAGAACAGAGACCCCCATGCCTGGATGTGCCTTTTCATCCACATTCCCACTCAGAGAACACCCAGACAACCCAGTTTTATCAGAGACAGGTTCTTTCTCTGCTAGAAAGAGTAGTGGGACCCCACAGACACAAGCACCAGGGAATAGGAACAGAGTTTGTGCCAGTCCAGAAGGATTCACACAGCACCTGCACCCTCCAGAGACCTCTTGGTGCCGTGTCCTCGCCGTGCTTTGGCTGCTCTCTGCCTGTGTGACCTCCTCTGGTGGCCGTGGCCCCACAGAAATTCCTGTCCCAGCCTCTGTGGGGAGGCACCTGAGGCAGCTGGGAAAAGGCAGAGGAAGCAGGGTGACACCAAAAAGCTGCTTTCTGGGAACCGAAAAAAATGCTTTCTGGGAACCAAAAAGCTGCTTTCTGGGAACCAAAAAACTGCTTTCTGGCAGTGCCAGGTGTTAGAGAAAGCCAGCCTGACGTGAGCAGGCACAGAGCTGTCCCCAGCAGCCCCAGGGCCGGTGGCCGCGTCCCCTCCCCTCCCCTGCTCCCGGAGCAAATCGCTTCGGCTCATTAACAAATAACCCCGAGAGAAACAATCCCCAGCAGCACCTTCGGTGCCATCTGGGGGCACCGAACCCGCCTGGCATGGATTTTCCAAGCTCTGCTGCAGCCGCTCCTGCCTTTGGGGCAGGAGGACCATCCTCAGCTGGGGCAGAGTCCGAGTGGCCGAGTCAGAGCAGAGCAGGAGGGAGGATCTGGGAGGTGGGAGCAGAGGTGGCACGGGGCAGAAGTGACACGAGGCAGAGGTGACAGGAGGCAGAGGTGACACGAGGCAGAGGTGACAGACAGTGTCAGGAAGGGCTCTGTGAGCAGTGTGACCCCACCACGAGCACCGACTCGTGGGAACCAAGGTTGAAGCGAGCTGAGGGAGCCAGGGCAGCCCGTGCAGCTCAGCTCCTGGCTGGGAAGTGACAGCAAACCGGTCACCCCCGAGTGGGTCAGCACGGGCTGGGTCAGCACACACGTGTGGCTGAATCACAGCATTGCTGAGGCTGGGAAAGGCCTTTAAGGTCCTTTAATCCAAGGGTAAACCCAGCACTGGGAAAGCCACCACTGACCCTGTCCCCAAGTGCCACATCTTTTAAATCCCTCCAGGGGTGGGGACTCCACCACTGCCCTGGGCAGCTGTGCCAGGGCTTTTTAACCCCGCTCCAAATATTCAGTCTGAGCCTCCCCTGGCACTGCTTGAGGCTGTTTCCTCTCGTCCATCATTTTACCTGGGAGAAATGACTGACCCCACCCAGCTCCACCCTCCTGTCAGGGACTTGTAGAAGGGGGAAGGTCCCCCCTGAGCCTCCTTCTCTCTGAGACTCACAAGCACTTGAGCAGAACCATCCCCTTTGTTTTGGATCCCTGCTAACGCTGGGATGGGGTGGCATGAGGTCTCTGGAAGGGATTTAGAAGGGGGTAGAGGGACCCTGAGCTCCCCAGCACCAGCTTTTCCCTGGTCCTGACACCGTCAGGAGCCTTCACACATCACCAGGTCCCTCTGTGGGCCTGGCAAGTGTTGTGGAATTCAACATTTTTCCTTCTGAAAAGGCCTGGGGATTGTCCCTGGGGCCAAACGACTCCCACATTTCACTTCAGAGGGGAAGGAGGACATTAGAAAGGATTTCTTCATGGAAAGGGGTGTCAGGCACAGGAACGGGCTGCCCTGGGACGTGGTGGAACACCTTGGAGGTGTACAAGAAACAGCTGGAGGTGGCACTCAGTGCTGGGGGTTCGGTGACAGGATGGTGTTGGGTCGAAGGTTGGACTCGATCTTGGAGGTCTTTTCCACCCTTGGTGATTTTTTATGGAGCATTTCTGCATCGGGCAGCGCTGGGGCACTGAGGACTCAGCTTGGTTCAGGGCCAGCAAGAGCAGACCAGGTCCCTGGTGGGAGTCAGGGAGGTTTTCCTGCGGATTTACTGTAAACTCACCCATTTCAGGCAGCTGTGAGTCAGTGAGGCTCCCTGAGCAGGGGAGCAGATCGTTATCTGCACACACAGCCCGCGTTTGTGACACAAACACAAACGGGCTCCGCTCTCACCAACTCTCACTCCCACACAGCTCAAGTGTTAATCAAGAGCTGAGCAGCTCGAGCTTAATGAGCAGCCAGCAGGGAGGTCAGAAGAGCAGCTCCAGGAATGTGAGTGCTCCTAAATCTTGGGAAGAGCTGCCACGGAGTGCATAAATAATTAAACATTAGTAATTAGAGGAATGCAGCCAGGTCAAGGCAAAGCGAAGTTTTTCAGGTTTTTCTTTGAACTAAGGAACGCTGCGTTGAATCAAAGTTATTGCAAGTTAAATCAAAATTATTGCAAGTTTTCTGTTATTTAAGATTAAAAAACCCAAAACAACCCCAGGAATCCTCCAGGAATCAGCTCCTCAGTTCCTCCTCTTGCACAATCCCAGCCAGTCCTGGGATGAACGACCTGGAAAGGCAAGTTGGACACTGCAGGGGTTGTCCAGCCTTTCTTATCTTCACCCATAAATCAGGAACAAGAGAAGGAGATGCAGGGAAGGGGTGAGGGACAGGCAGAAGGTCCCTGGCCATGCCCATCCCCTCTGGAGCAAACAGCCCTGAGCAAAGTGCATTTATTCTGGCATTAAATGCAGGTGGGTCCAGGCACCGCACCACGAGAAGCAGCTTTGTGGTCACGTCACATCCGGAGGGGACAAGGAGGCAGCAGAGGCCGGGGGAGCTCAGGACAGAGCTGGTGCCCCACAGCCACCCTCTGCCTCCCCCTGTGGTGCTGCTGCAGGATGGGCAATCCCAAAACTGCTCCATCCCCTGCCCATCAGGAACGACCCCAGAGCAATCCCAAACCTGGGCTGTCCCCTGTGCATCAGGAACAACTCTGGAGTAGTCCCAAACCTGGTCCATCCCCCTGCCCATCAGGAATCCACCCTGGAGCAATCCCAAATCCAGACTGCCCCCCTGCCCATCCAGAACAACCCCAGAGCAATCCCAAACCCGGGCTGTGTTATCAGGGATTATTTTTGCTGTGTGGGATCATTGCTGCCAGCACAAGGAGACCCAAAACCTGGTCCTAACAGGATGCTGAGCCCTGCCAGTGCTGCCCCCAGTTTCACCAGTACAACCCCCCGCTCTCGGGAGCTGGCCCGGATTTGCACCAAGTGCTGTTCTGGGAAATTATAAAATCAAACCAGTTCCTGTTGGTTCTTGTCTGCTCCGAGTGAAAATGAGTGGCCAGCTATAAATAGATCTGAGTGACATCTCCAGGGCTTCCTGCCTGCCTTTCCTGTGTCTTGGGGCACAGACCAGACTGATTTCACGTGGGAGTTGTTGTTTTTTTTGGGTGCATCTTCACGTCATGACACCGACTTGCCAACGTGGCCATCACCAGAGGAGCCCTGGGCTTCCAGCCCTGCTCCCTGTGCCCAGCCTCTGGGAGCACCCAAACCCAAGGGAACACCCAGCACCTGCAGCCCACGGGATGCAGATTAAGCTGGAAAAATGAGCTTAATTATTCAATTAATTATTTAACTCCTGTCAATGGAAAGGAATAATGGTGGAGGGTCCCTTGCACAGGTTCTTTCAGGTGCTGGTCCATGGAATTGGTTCTCATTCTTGGCTGCATTTGAGAGTGTGGGAGAACAAAGCTGAAGGAGGTTTGTTGAGGTTGCTCATGGTTGCTCAGGTCCACCCAGAGGTGGTGCCAAGGAACAGAGGTGGAGTTTGGAAGAGGAATTAGAGGAGACCCTGAGCTGGTGCACGGGCAGTAAAACCAGCCAGGACAGCAGGGCAAACATTTAAAAGTAAGAGCTTTAGAGGCATTATAGATCTCCCTGTTCAGATCTGCTCTCAGGCTTCAGGGGGTGACTTTCCCTCGTGTTCGGGGACCGGGAAGGTTTTTCTCAGCACAGTAATTTCCTACCAGGGTTCATCTGAGGCAGCAAGTCTTGGGTGGCACGGCCTGACCCAACCTCTGAGCCCGGGGTCCCTCTCCTATCTCTGAGAGGGTTTCTTCACTCCCAGCTCCGTGTTTGGAGAGGAAAAACAGCCTGTTTATAACAGAGCACCCTGTGTGGGCAGCTGGAAATTCTGTGAGGGCTCGGATGTCATCAATGACTTCTGCCCTCTCGTTTTCACCTGGCTGAGCTGCTGACAAAGGTGTTCCGTTCTCTGTGATGTTCTGCTCCTGGACTTTCCCGAGGAGGCACCCAGCAGGTTTGGGTGTGGATCTCATGGCTGTCTATCCCAGTGGAAATCAGCAGCTCCCATCGACCTCCCCCTGCCCACTGAGCATTTCCTCTTCCTCATGAATGTGACTCATGAACCTGATTGCAGCTAAACCCAATCCTGCCATCCTCACTGCTCACCTCCTTCAGCCCATTTTCCTGGGATTTTTCCCTCCCCTGGAAGCAGGCTGAGGTCAGGCAGAGCTGGCAGCCAGCTGGTCTCAGGAGCTGAACCTGGGGAACCAGCTCTGGGAACCAGTCTGGGCTTTGATGCCTGGAGGCATCACGGGATTAGGATGCTTTGCTTGGTCCCAAGCACCAACCCCAGTTTGGGTTTGAGCCTCAGGGTGTTCCCATTCACGTTCCCATTCACCTCCATGTTCCAGACTGGCAGCTCTGCCAAGACCCCTCTTTGCTCCGTTTGGTGAATTTGGTGACAGGGCCTTCTCAATTTGGGCTGATCCGAGCTGTGCCTGGGACGGTTTCTGCTGGTCCCTCAGCCTGGCTGTGAACCACTGACGCTTCCTGTTGTGGTTTCCTGCCTCGGCTGAGACACCTCCTCTTTGCTCTCCCTTCCTGTTCTCGTCAGGGCCATTTCAGGGCTTCATGGGGACAACAAATCGGTAGAGGAGGCTCTGGTTGCTATAAACCCAGCTCCTGGCAGGCTGGGGGCTGAGCAGGGCAGGGTGCACAGGGCAGAACGGTTCCCCCTGAGCCCTGTCCAACACAGAGATCCAGCCAAGCCCTTCCCAGCTCCAGCGATCCCAGGGGATGGCAGGAGGGCCCTGTGCTGCTGGGAGGGATGAACCAGGCTGGGATGAGCCAGGGCGGGGCTGACCACCAGGGCAGAGCTGACCACAAGCCCAGGCACAGCTCCGGCCACCGCCTGGGAGCAGAGGCCACAGCAGTGGGCTCAGCCCATGGGGAAGCGACTTCTCCCACCATGTCCAGAAATGAGAGTCGGACTGGGAAGAATCAGGGCAAATACCCAGCGTGCTGCCCCAAAATATGACATTTTCTTTACTCCTCACATGAGTGACGCATTTACAGGAGGCACAGATGGAGAAAATCTCTCTGATCTTTTTGGGGTCATCGTCTGCGCAGGAGCAGCCCCAAAGTTCAGGCTCCGGGGAAAAAATGAGACCCTTTGGTTACGATAATGTTTCCATTGATTACAGCAAATTGGGCTCCATCAACAGCCTCTGGGTGGGATTTTAGATGATTCAAGATAGAGATACAAGCCCTGTACAGAGACAAGCCCTAAAGCTCTTCGGCACCAGGGGCTCTGCAGGGACTTGGTCAACGAAGGGCCCTCTCTGCCAGCAGGATCAGAGCATCAGGAACCAGCCAGAGCCAGGTATTGTGGGGAAAAATTCCATAGATTGTCTAAAAAGCAATCCAAGGAAGGTTTCTTCTTGTTGCTGCTGACTGATGGCTGATGTCTGCCCAGAAGCACTTGGGTTTCTCTCCTTCCGCTGTGCTTGGTGCAGTTGTTTATCTAAATGTTGGTTTAGACATTTCATACCCACCTCGTGTTTTAATGCATTTAAGGTTTTGGCCTTCTAGACCTCCATGGCAAAACTCATTTATTCAGAGAGACCAAAGAATTTCCTTTGATTGTGAACAGGGCTGGAGAGAAAATGGTAGGAAGTCAAGGCTAAAAACGTCAGGATGGATTTAAGGAGCACATTTTTAATGGTGAAGGTAATTAACCACTGGAGGAATTTACTGTAGGATTTGGGGAATTCTTTATTGCTTGAGATCTTTAGATCAGGATCAGGTGGATTCTCTGTTCCTTGGGATCTATAAATCAAGATCAGATGGATTCTTTCTTGCTTGGGATCTTTAAATGGAGGTCAGATGGATTCTCTATGGCTTGGGATCTCCAAATCAAGATTGGATGGATTTTTATTTACACTTTCCAGCTCCAGTCAGGGTGGGATGGAGGAATCACTGTGGGATGCTGTGATGTTTAGAATGACCCCACAGATAATCAGCAGAGGAACTTCTAGATGTAAGGAGCACATTTTTTATAGTGAAGGTAATTAACCACTGGAGGAATTCACTGTAGGATTCGGTGCATTCTCTATCGCTTGGGATCTTTAAATCAAGATGGGATGGATTTGTATGTGCACTTTCCAGCTCCGGTGAACTGGGATGGAGAGAAAATGGTAGGAAGTCAAGGCTAAAAACATTGGGATGGATTTAAGGAGCACATTTTTAATAGTGAAGGTAATCAAGCACTGGAGGAACTCACTGTGGGATTTGGGCCTTTCTCTATTGCTTGGGCTCTTGAAATGGAGATCAGGCGCGTTCTCTGTTCCTTGGGATCTATAAATCAAGATCAAGTGGATTCTCTGTTGCTTGACATCTTTAAATCAAGATCAGGTGGATTTTTATTTACACTTTCCAGCTCCAGTTAGGGCGGGATAGCGGGATGTGGGATGCTGTGATGTTTGAAATGACCCCACAGAGAGCCAGACAGGGAGAACCTCTAGACAGGAAAGTCTGAACCTGTCACTGTTCTCGCCATGGAACAGAGAAACGACACAGACTCCGAGCTCAGGGTAAAAAGAAGGCTGAAGCAATTTATTAGCTTCTTAGAGGATTTTTATATGTTAGTTTGCAAAAAGTGTGCTATATGGCATAAGGTAATTGGTTCTTTCGACCATCCACCCCTTAGGGTGATTGGCCAAGTTCTAAGGCACCCATCTCTAAATATTTTTCTAGTTGGAGCCATAACAATGGTGGCAACAACCTTGCAGGTGCAGAAGTTTACAGAACTGTAACATTATTTTGAATTACCTGCATGGGAAAGACAGAGCTCTCCCAAAATGCTGCTGAGAGCTGAAGAAATTCCTTGCTGAAGCTTTTTCAGCATCCATATGAACCCCAACTAAACCGTTTTGCAAAACGACGCTTCAGGAAGGAATTTTCCCTTCCAGGCCGAGCCCCAGCAGCGCGTGAGCCACCGCGGCGAGTACGGGCGGGGAGATGCCGGACGCCGCCGCCCACCTGCCCTTCTACTACGGCAGCATCGCGCGCTCGGAGGCCGAGGAGCACCTGAAGCTGGCGGGGATGGCGGACGGGCTGTTCCTGCTGCGGCAGTGCCTGCGCAGCCTGGGCGGCTACGTGCTGTCCATGGTGTGCGACCTGCAGTTCTACCACTACCCCATCGAGCGCCAGCTCAACGGCACCTACGCCATCCTGGGGGGCAAGGCCCACTGCGGCCCCGAGGAGCTCTGCGAGTTCTACTCCAAGGACGCCGACGGGCTCTGCTGCCCGCTGCGCAAGCCCTGCAACCGCCCCAGCGGGGTGGAGCCCCAGCCCGGCGTCTTCGACAGCATGAGGGACAACATGGTGCGGGAATACGTGCGGCAGACCTGGAAACTGGAGGTACTGGGCCTTGCCAGGGCTGGGGTGGGAAGCCGTGGCCTCTCTGGCACTGTCGTGTCCTGCTTGTGGCGCGGCAGAGCAAGGTCCCTCTCCTTGCAGGGTGCTGGCACTGAGAGGGGTCTGAATCCTGCTCTTTCCCAGTTTCTTCTTCAGAAAGTGGTCCAAACATCTTCCCAAGCCTTCAGACCCCTCCTTGGAACAGCTGCAGCTCACTTTGCAAGCCTTCCCCCAGCTGTCCTTCTCTGCAGGCATGGGATGCTCCCTGCCTTAGCCCCAGCAACCCGTCCCAAAATGCAACAACCTGTCCCAAACCCCAACAAACCCATCCCAAACCCCAGCAACCCGTCCCAAAATGCAACAACCTGTCCCAAACCCCAACAAACCCATCCCAGAACTAAAGCAACTCATCCCAAGACCCAGTGACTCATCCCAGAACTAAAACCCATCCCAAACCTCAACAAACCCATCCCAAACCCCAACAAACTCATCCCAAAACCCCAACCACGGAGCTCCAGAGGCACACAAAGACATGACCCCCATGCCATGGACATGTCCCTGGCACTGGTGGTGGCAGATTCTCCATTGCAGATCCATCCCAACCCTGGGATTGGCTCAGTTGGTCAGAGCATGGTGTTAAAAATGCCAGGGTTGTGGGTTCCATCCTCATATGGGCCATTTTCTTAAGAATTGGACTTGATGATCATTGTGGGTCCCTTCCAACTCAGAATATTCTGTGATTTCTGGGAATATCTCTCATGTGAGGTGCCTGTGCCTCAAAACCTTCTGCTGAAGATGAAATGAAACCAGACTTAGACTTCTGCTGAGGTCTTTGTCACTCTTTGGAGTGGAATTTTTGCCTCTGTGGAGGGGTTTTTTTGGCCAGTGAAGGTTTTACCCATGAGAGCGAGGCAGGGGGATGCTGGATCAGGCCTGTGTGTTATTTAAATTTAAGAATAGCCACAAACAGGTTCCTGCATTTTATTACAGACTGGAATATCTGCAATATATGCATAAATCAGAACTCTAAATGATCCCACTGGAAGCCATGGAATTGATTTCTTTCTGCCTGCTGCCACCTTGGCTCCCCAGACACTTCCAGGGGTCGTTTTGTTGTTTCATCGGAAGGGGCTGCCCAGGGAGGTTTGGAGTCCCCATCCCTGGAGGTGTCCAAGGAAGAGCTGGATGTGGCACTCAGTGCTCTGGGCTGGGGACAAGATGGGGATTGGGCACAGCTTGGACTCGATCTTGAAGGGCTTTTCCAACCTGAATCATTCTAGGATTCTGTATTTTGTTTGAAGTCCTCAGAGAAATATGGCTCAGGCATTGTCCTTATGGAGCCTTTCTGCAGAAGCTCTCTAAATTTGGCCTATTTACACCAAACGGATTTGACAGAATGAGGTATTTTATAGGGTGAACGAGGTGTTCTACAGGGTTTCTGTAGTACAATGAGGTGTTCTGTGCTAAAATGAGGCATTTTGTAGCAGAATTCTCTCCCAGAACCGGGGATTCTGTAGGGTTTCCCCCCAGAGCAGATCTGTGGCCACCTGCAGATAACACAAAGGATATCGCCACCTCCTGGCAAAGGGACAGTAACGGTTTAACACCGGAGTGAGCCCGGGGAAAGGACTTCAGGGTCTCTCCCCCGTGATTTCCAGACTGCACTGACCTTGCCAAGTCCTGGTATCCGTGGGTAGTGAGCAGTCAGGAGGGCAGGAGCACCAGAAAGGATCTGCTCTAAAGAAAATCATGGAGTCATGGAACATCCTGAGCTGGAAGGGACCCCCAGGGATCCTCAGCCCAGCCCCTGGCCCTGCACAGACACCCCAACAATCCCACCCTGGGCATCCCTGAGAGCGCTGTCCAAACGCTCCTGGAGCTCTGGCAGCCTCGGGGCCGGGACCATTCCCTGGGGAGCCTGGGCAGTGCCCAGCAGCCTCGGGGGGAAGAACCTTTCCCTGAGATCCATCCCGAGCCCTGACACAGCTCCAGCCGTTCCCTGGGCTCCTGTCCCTGTCCCAGAGCAGAGCTCAGCCCCTGCCCCTCCGCCTCCCCTCGGGAGGAGCTGCAGCCCCCGAGGAGCCTCCCCTCCGTCTCCTCTGCTCCAGCTGAACGAGCCAAGTGCCCTCAGCCGCTCCTCAGACCCTTCCCCAGCTCCGTGTCCCTCCTTTGGACACTCTCCAGCAGCTTTGGATCCTTCTGATCTTGTGGTGCCCAAAGTGCCCCCAGCACTGGAGGTGAGGCTGCCCCGGTGCAGAGCAGAGCGGGACAATCCCTCCCTGGCCTGGTGCCCCCCAGGACACGGTGGCCCTTTGGGCTGCCAGGACACACCGGGCACTCAGATCCAACTTGCCACCGACCAGGAACACGAGGCTGAATGACACCCCACAAGCCCAGCATGAAGATTCCCCACATGAACGTGGTGCCTTCTCTCTCCCCTCACCAAAGTCAAAGCCCTTCAGCTGGAATCAAGGCTGGATTCGAGGCCCTTTAATTACGAGACCTTCCAAGTTTCCTGTGTCATCTGCCCCAAACGAGCTGTGCTGAAGCCACCAGCAGTGCAGCAGGATGGAAGGAGGTCTCTTTTCCTGCTCTTTCCCAGGGGGATGCCCTGGAACAGGCCATTATCAGCCAGGCTCCACAGGTGGAGAAGCTCGTGGCCACCACAGCCCATGAGAGGATGCCCTGGTACCACGGCAACATCAGCCGGGAGGAAGCGGAACGGAGGCTCTACTCGGGGGCACAGCCTGACGGGAAATTCCTGTGAGTATCCAAACCCCTGGAAGATTTGGGATCCCTGGATTTTTTGCCATTTCCCACCCCCACTGCCCTGCTGTTACTGGTTTCACACGGCAGAGGAGGTTTAGCTGAAGGTGCTCGGAGTGGTTACAGATGTTTCAAAGATGGGCTGAGCCTCAAATCTGTTCTTGTCCAGTGTCTGCCCCCCATGAAGAGCCAATCTGGAGTTTTATTTGTTTCTCACATTTAAATCTCTCTGTGAAGTGTGGTCGCTGCTGCACAGGATGATGAGGGATAGAGGGTTCAGTGGGGGGAGATATGAAACACTGACACACTGGCAATGTAAGGCCCAGGAAACACAGGAGAAAGTTTTGCTCTGCATCTGTGCCCAGGTGAGACAGCCTTAATTTAATTTAATTTAATTTAATTTAATTTAATTTAATTTAATTCTCTCCTGGATGAGTTAGGGAAAGAAAGAATAAGCTGGAGAACAGTTAAGGAGCTGGAGTGATAGAACAAGGGGGAATGGTTTGAAACTAAGAGTAGGTTTAGATGGGATATTGGGAAGGAATTGTTCCCTGTGAGGGTGGGCAGGCCCTGGCACAGGGTGCCCAGAGCAGCTGTGGCTGCCCCTGGATCCCTGGCAGTGCCCAAGGCCAGGCTGGATGGGGCTTGGAGCAGCCTGGGACAGTGGAACTGAGTGACCTTTAAGGTCTTTTCAAACGATTTTTAGATTCTCTGGTTCTATGAGAGGGGAAAACCTGGAGGTGCAGGGTCTCTCCTCAGCCTCTTCAGAGGGTTTTGGGATGGTGACTATTCCAATGAACCCAGCCTTAAACTTTTGCTCAGATCTTCCTTGATCTTTGGAGTGGAGTTTTGGCCTCTGTGGAGATTTTTGCCTTAATAGAGGGGTTTTTTTGCCTGAGGTAGCAGGTACTGGATCAGGTCTGTTATTTAAATTTAAAAATAACTCCAGACAGGCTCCTGCATTTTACTTTGGACTGGAAAATATATAATTTATGGATTTTATACAGGGACACCTCTCCTTGTGCTCACCCACCACCGACACCGTGACAATCCCCAGCATAAAACCAAGAGCTGCTTTTAACGATTCATTAATAACTTTCCTTCCCACCAGGCTGAGAGAAAAGAAGGAGAACCGTGCCTACGCCCTGTCCCTCGTCTATGGCAAGACCGTGTATCACTACCGGGTGGATCATGATAAATCTGGGAAATATTCCATTCCCGAGGGCACCAAGTTCGACACGCTCTGGCAGGTACCGAGCTGGGTGTCCTCGGAAATTGAGGCACCTTTCCCTTGCTTTGAAGTGTTATCAGATCCCTCAAAACCATCGGGATACATAAACCCCTCTAACAGCATCTTTTTAGTGTCAGCGGGTCAGGAATTATTTTATGCCTGGCCAGGGATTGTGTGCGTGGCTGACAAAATTCCGGCCTCCACACAGACCCTGATCCAAACCTCTGTCACTTATTTGTACATTTATATGTTTATACTTATTTATACAAACAAAGAAATTAATGTTCATTGGTTCTAAATGACGTCGTAACACCAAGGTTGTGGGTTTGATCCCCATTAATAATTGATAATCATCACCGTTGATCCTCATGGGTCCCTTCCAGCTCAGAATATTCTGTGATTTCTGTGCTAATTCTCTTTCATCAATTAGTGTTCTATCCTCTATTGGTTATTAATTTCTCTGTTTTTCTGCTAATTAGACCATATTTTTTATCTTTTTAGTCTTTTTTTTCTCCACCGGGGACTCTCCAATGCCTGAACTGAATCTTTTTCAGTCTCTTCTTTTTCTTCTGGTTCCTCCAAAGTCTCCTTGTGGTCCATAAATTCTGCGTTCCAGATGTCCAACCTCAATCCATCCTCCCCTCCCAGGCTTTGTTCATTGGAGTAGATCAGAGCTAGTTTATCAAAACTTCAAATTCCAGTAATTTTCCCAAGCTGTGCTCCTACAGAAGCAGCTCATGACAACCTTGCTCCACACCGGTTGAGAGTAATTGAAGGATAACACACTATTTGTAATTAATACATATATTGGTCGGGATTAATTAATTAAAACAATTAATTTAAAAGTTAAACCATGAATTGAAATTATCCAGGGAGTGGATGACGGACCTCCCTCCTGGCCAGGGCTGTCTGAGGGACAGCAACCCCATTTTGCTGAATTTTATGAACTCCCAGGGCTGTTTTCACTCAGAATTTTGTTGAAAACAAAGATTTTTGGGGCATTTTTATGGCGACAGAACCGTGCCAGGCTCCCGATTGCAGCTGAAATCTGAGCCAGCCAGGAGGGGAAGGGAAAGCCTGGTGTCCCTGGGGTCTGGTCGCAGGGCTGGGCTGGTTGTCCCCAGCCTGAGTCAAGCCTGGATCCAGTGGTGCTGCCGTGGAAAACTGCCTGGGATCCACGGAACAAACCCTGGAGTTCCTCTGGGAAAGGATCAGCTTTCTCTCAGGATTTATCCCACATATCAGGGCCTAAAACCCTTCCTGGCTGGGACAGCAATAACATTGCACTGAACATGCCCTACTCATGCTGGAGATTTTGTCTTTCTTTGGGCCTTATCGAATTCCCCAAGTTCTTCCCAGCTCTGGCAGATATTCAGGGCTGCAATCGCACCCTGGGACATCCCTGGGTGTTTCAGAGGACAGAAACAGTCTGGTCCCTGCCTGCCATAAATCTGAGAGGAACCATTGCCCTAAGCCACAAAAGTTGCCTTCAATAATTAAAAAAAGAGATGATTTTCTCCTCACAATAAACTCTTTTTCCTCCCATCCCTTTCCCAGTTGGTGGAGTACTTAAAACTCAAACCAGACGGGCTGATTTTCTACCTGAGGGAAGCCTGCCCCAACCCCAACATGCCAGGTGAGCTGACACCTCTCAGTGCCACCCCTGGCCTCGGTTTGCCACCCACTGGTGCCAGCTGGAGCAGTGCCAGCCCAAATTTCCCTTCCTGTGCCCAGCTGTGCTGGGGAGGGGGCAGTGAGGGCTCTGCTCCTCTGGCAAACTGGGCACTGTGGTGGTGTCACTGCCCAGGCCTGAGAGCAGGAGCAGGTGGGGGGAGTTGGTGTCCAAAGGGATTTGGTGCCCCACAGATGGGTTCTGAGCGTGACCTGATTTTCAGGCAGCAGGAAAATCCGTGTCCTGGAAGGCTGGGCCCTGCTGGCTCTCTAAACACTCAAAACCAGGGGGCACTTTGGGTTCACTGTCACAAATGTCACTTCAGAGCCTGCCCTGTCCTGGGGCACAGCTCAGCCGGTCTCTGCCCCAGGATCCATGGGGTGCTCCAATGGTGGCACTTTCCCCGAGAAAATTTGGGAATAACAGCCACATCCAAACACGTTCCCACACCTTTCTAGGATAAAGCTGCCAAAACTTTCCTTTGGGGGGTGGAGGGGCTGTGATCAGACCCAGGCACCCTTCAAGGACCGGTGCTCTGACCCTGCTTGGGGCAAACTCTTGATAAGAAACCCCTGATAACAAATCCTCTCTCCTGATTCGCAGCCTCTGCAGCACCAGTTCCACCCACCCACCCCTCCGCGAGCGTAAGTTTGGGGGAGGCTCTGTTTTATTGGGACCTCAGTGGTTTTAATGTTGCTGCGTTTCAAGCTTGGCTGATCAAACCCTGCTCTTCAAACCCTGCTTTTGTCTAAGAGCTCAGGAACTGCACTGGATATTAAGCCCAGCTGGGACGTTGTTCCCTTTCCAGCTTGGATGGGGATGGGGAATAGCTGGGCACAGAGAGAGCTGAGAAGGGTTTCCATTCATCCTGAACTCCTTGCAACATGTGGGCCTGTCCTTGGGGAGCTCCATCCCTGCCCTGCTCGCCAGGCAGGAGCGAGGAAGCCGTGCTGGGATTCTGGGAATGCTCAGCCCTGCTGCTCCCGCTGGCCCCCGGCCAGGGCTTTGTGCTCCCTCTGTCTGTGCTCAGTCCCTGAGTGCTGAGCTGTGCTGAAATCAGCGAGTCTGGGGAATCCAGCGGGGGCTGAGGGAGGCCTGGGGGCTCACCCAGCACCTCAGGGTGCTTTCACAAGCCACAGTGGCCTCCAGGGTGCTGGGCACTGCCCAGGCTCCCCAGGGAATGGTCCCGGCCCCGAGGCTGCCAGAGCTCCAGGAGCGTTTGGACAGCGCTCTCAGGGATGCCCAGGGTGGGATTGTTGGGGTGTCTGTGCAGGGCCGGGGGCTGGGCTGAGGATCCCTGTGGGATCCAGCTCAGGATATTCTGGGATTCTGTGACTCTGGCATTCCGAACTGTGCCACCCTGTCGCTCTCTGCTCTGGGGACAGTGGCTGCACAGTGTCCCTGTGTGCTCACAGGGCTGCTCTTGCTGTGCTGGCTGGGGGCTGAGCTGCCTCCAGGCTCCCTCCCCTTCCTGGCTCACTGCAAACTGTGCAGTCCTGGCTGGGACGGGGAAAGCAGAGGGGACAGAGAGCCCTCACCCCGCACGGCCCCAGGAGGAGGGTGCTGTGCTCAGGGTCCCTGGATGCCGCCACGGCCAATTCCCTGCTGTGCCCTGCCCTGGGGAGCTGACCGGGACAGGAATGTTGGCTCCAGACCACTCTGGTCTCAGCCCAGCTCAGGGCCTTTCAGAGGGATCACCAGCCGGGGCTGTGCTGGGGTGTAATTTCTCTGTCCCTTTTTCCTCCATTTCCAACTGAAGCGATTTCTCCTTTATCCACTTTCTCCTCATTTATTTTCCAGAGAAACCTGGGCTCTCTCAATGCAGACGGATACACCCCAGAGCCTGTCGGTGAGCACCTCCAGAGCCCTCTCCTCCTCACAGGGGAGAGGACTGGGCATGTCCCAGGAGCCCGGGGGTTCCCTGGAGCCCTGCTACCAATCCCCTTTCTTACAAAAGCACCCAGGAGCATCCCACACATTTCGGGGTCCCGAGCCCACACCGGGCTCCCAGGAAATCAAGCCCTACCCCATTCCTTGCCTTACCCAGGAAATGAAACCCTGTCCTATCCCCATTTCCCGCTAAATACTCAGCTTATCCAGCTGAATTTCAGTGGGGTGAAGCCCTGCCCAGGGCTGGCAGGGTGGATATGTGGAGTGGGAATGCTCAGTGATCCTCCAGGAGATGTGGAGTGGGAATGCTCAATGATCCTTCAGGAGGTGTGGAGTGGGAATGCTCAGTGATCCTTCAGGAGGTGTGGAGTGGGAATGCTCAGGCTCCCTCCAGGAGATGTGGAGTGGGAATGCTCAGACCCCCTCCAGGAGGTGTGGAGTGGGAATGCTCAGTGATCCTTCAGGAGGTGTGGAGTGGGAATGCTCAGGCCTCTCCAGGAGATGTGGAGTGGGAATGCTCAGGCGCCTCTCACCATCCCAGCTCCTTCAGCAACCACAACTGGGAGAGGCCCTGGGTTGTGAAAGGAAGGGAGATGCCCAGGAGGGACGAGAAATGCTGGAGGTGAAGGTGAATTGGCCAAAAGAGCAGAGAAACCCTCCCCAGTCGGTGAGGGAGAGCGGGATGGGGAAGGGCAGGTTTCTAACCAAGTGTTCCTCTTGGGAAGGGGCAGGAAAATCCCGCCTGCTGCCCATGGACACCAGCGTCTACGAGAGCCCCTACAGCGATCCCGAGGAACTGAAGGACAAGAAGCTGTTCCTGAAGAGGGACCACCTGATGATCGATGAGGTGGAGCTGGGGGCAGGAAACTTTGGCTGCGTCAAGAAGGGAGTTTACAAAATGAGGAAGTGAGTGAGGGTGCTGGGGAAGGGGGAGGAGAGGCACTCGGGCTGGGCTCGAGGTGTCCCCAGCTGTCCTGTTCATCACTAGATGGGCCCTGAAGTGACAATGGAGTGGATAAGAAATGACCTGGAAGGTCAGGGATGATGGATGTGATGGTGGAGGCACCGCCCCTGGAAGCGTTCAGAAAACGAGCAGATTTTGTGGTGGGGTTCAGTGGGGGTGGTGCTGTTCGGTCAGGGGTTGGACTTGATGATCCTGGAGGTCTTTTCCAACCTTATCCATCCCATGATAGTACGATATGACGCCGTGATTCCGTGGGTTTCCATGGATTTTCACTGACCGCTGCAGTGCCCTGGGTAACCCGCACCCCACCCACGGGCACACGGCCGCCACTTCCAAAGGGACTTGCTGGGCTCAGAGGAACAACTCCACGTTCCTGAGGCCACCTCTGTCCGTGTCAGGCCAAAGCAGTGACACTGAGGAGCTGTGCCACCCTTGGCTCTGTCGCTGGTTGTCTGTGATGGTCTTTACCTACTCGTGCCTCAGTTTCCTCCTGGAAAAGTGGCACTGAGGACCCTGATCTCAGTGTGGGAGGGGAGGTGTCTCCAGATCAGGGATGGCAACTTCTGGCCTACACCCCCAAGGGTGAGGTGACCTTTTCTCTCCGTCCTGGGACACCAGAATGGTGCAGGGCTCTGCCAGAACAGGATGTTGAGAGGTCAAAGAGTTCACATGAGAAGGGATTTCCAGTCCTGGCTGTGACCCCTGAACCCAGCTGTGCTCAGCCCATCCCACGGCTGTTCCCCGTTGCAGGAAGCAGATTGATGTGGCCATCAAGGTGCTGAAGAGCAACAACGAGAGGACAGTGAAGGATGAGATGATGAAGGAAGCGCAGATCATGCACCAGCTGGACAACCCCTACATCGTGCGCATGATCGGGGTGTGCGAGGCCGAGTCGCTGATGCTCGTGATGGAGATGGCTTCTGGAGGGCCTCTCAACAGGTTCTTGGCTTCCAAGAAGTGAGTGTTGGATGAAACGTGGTTGATTTCCTTGGTTTCTGCTCAAAATCTACTTCAAAAGCCCACCCCCGTAGGAGCAGGGAACTCCTCCTCCACCCTTGTAGGAGCAGGAAAGTTGAAAAGAGCAGCAGGAGAAGTCTTTTCATGTGAGGGACCAGGGGCTGATGCTTCTGGAGCAGAGATCTCCGCGTTCATTCTCCCTTGCAGCTGGAAAAGTCAGAGGGGACCAGGGCAGGTCCTTTATTGCTGAATTCTCCTTCCACCTTCCCCAGGGATGAGATTACAGTGAGCAACATCGTGGAGCTGATGCACCAGGTGTCCATGGGCATGAAGTACCTGGAGGAAAAGAACTTCGTCCACAGGGACCTGGCGGCCAGGAATGTCCTGCTGGTCAACCAGCACTACGCCAAGATCAGTGACTTCGGGCTCTCCAAGGCCCTGGGAGCTGATGACAGCTACTACAAGGTGAGCACAGCAAAGGGTCTGGGGCAGGAACCTCCTGGTTGGGAGGATGAGACCCCCAGAGACTTGAGGATCAGGGCTGCTGATGGACCCCTCTGCACAGCATCAGGCTCTGCCTCACTGCTGTGACACTAAAGGGGCTTTGCAGAGCTCTGGTGACGAGGAGGATGCAGAGGCAGCCACGGGGATGAGGGGCGGGGGGATGAGAGGAGCCAGAGAAGAGGAGAAGGGGATGAAGAGTGAGCCGGGGATGGTCTTCCCAGCAGTGCTCAACTGAGGGAGAGACCCCACCTGGAATTCTGTGTCCAGCTCCAGGGCCCCCAGCACAGGAAGGATGAGGAACTGTTGGAATGAGTCCAGACAAGGCCACTAAATTGGTCACAGGACTGGAGCCCCTCTGGAGCCAGGCTGGGAGAGCTGGGGGTGCTCACCTGGAGAAGAGAAGGCTCCGGGGAGAGCTCAGAGCCCCTTGCAGGGCCTAAAGGGGCTCCAGGAAAGATGGAGAGGGACTGGGGCCAAGGCATGGAGGGACAGGACACAGGGAATGGCTTCCCACTGCCAGAGGGCAGGGATGGATGGGATCTTGGGAAGGAATTGTTCCCTGGGAGGGTGGGGAGGCCCTGGCACAGGGTGCCCAGAGCAGCTGTGGCTGCCCCTGGATCCCTGGCAGTGCCCAAGGCCAGGTTGGACAGGGCTTGGAGCAGTCTGGGACAGTGGAAGGTGGCCCTGCCATGGCAGGGGGTGGGATGGGATGGGATTTAAGGTCCTTCCAAGCCAAACCATTCCAGGATTCCATGGTTTAACTGAGCCCTGGGGGCGGGGGGCAGGAGGAGGGGGGCACTGTGAGAGTTCAGCACGTGCCCAAAAGGACAGCAGGGCCTGGGCTGGGCTTTGGAGCTCCCATTTTAGGTGATTTTTTCAGCGATGTGAGGTTTGACACAAACACTGAGCAGAATTCAGGCACAGCTCCCAGCACTCCGTGCCTCAGGCTGGAAATGTCCCTCCTCACTCTGCTGCAGGCCAGGACAGCAGGGAAGTGGCCCTTGAAGTGGTACGCCCCAGAGTGCATCCTCTTCCACAAGTTCTCCAGCAAGAGCGACGTCTGGAGCTACGGTGTGACCATGTGGGAAGCCTTCAGCTACGGGCAGAAACCCTACAAGGTGAGGCAGGGCCCTACAAGGTAGGGCAGGAACCCTACAAGGTGAGGCAGGGCCCTACAAGGTGGGGCAGGAACCCTACAAGGTGGGGCAGGAGCCCTACAAGGTGGGGCAGGGCCCTACAAGGTGAGTCAGAAACCCTACAAGGAGAAGCAGAGCCCTACAAGGTGAGGTAGAAATCCCACAAGGTGAGGCAGAGCCCTACAAGATGGGGCAGGAACCCTACAAGATGGGGCAGGGGCCCTACAAGGTGGGGCAGGGCCCTACAAGGTGGGGCAGGGCCCTACAGGGTGAGGCAGAGCCCTACAAGATGAGGCAGGGCCCTACAAGGTGAGGCAGCGCCCTACAAGGTGAGGCAGAGCCCTACAAGGTGAGGCAGGGCTGGCTCTGTCACCGATGGATGTCACAGTCACAACAGGGACACTCTGACACTCCAGTTCCTATTCCCTTGAGTGGGTGTTCCCACAGCTGGACACACGGGAAAGGAGACAGCCCCACTTCCACTTTGGGAAAGGCACAAATCAGGTTGGATCCTGGAGCTTTGTGTTTGTTTTAAGAGAGAAGAAATAGAAAACAAACTGAATTAATCTGGGTTTGAATCAAAGCTGAGCTTCTTTTTGATCCTTCTTCTCTTTGATCCTTCTGCTCATTTGAGAGATAAAAANGGGATCTGCAGGATGGGTGGGATGGGATGGGATGGGATGGGATCTGCAGGATGGGCGGGATGGGGTCCGTGGGATGGGATCTGCAGGATGGGCGGGATGGGGTCCGTGGGATGGGATCTGCAGGATGGGCGGGATGGGGTCCGTGGGATGGGATCTGCAGGGCGGCCTGGCCACAGCATGGGACACCAGCTCTGGCCTCTGCCCGGTGTGGGGTGTGTGTGGGACCAGACCTCCTCGCCAGGCCCAGCTCTAAGCTGTCTCCTCTAACCCTGCTGCTAATCCCTTTCCCGCTTGCTCCCATCCCAGAAGATGAAGGGCCCCGAGGTGATCAGCTTCATAGAGCAGGGCAAGCGCATGGACTGTCCCCAGGAGTGCCCGGCAGAGATGTACGCCCTGATGCAGCAGTGCTGGACGTACAGGTGAGGATCTCACCACGGCGTCAGCTCCATCAGAGTCACCAAACCCCAGAATGGGACTGGAAATTTGGGTTGGAAGGGACCTTAAAGCCCACCCAGTGCCAGCCCTTGGCATGGGCAGGGACACCTTCACCACTGTCTGCATGGTGACAACACAAAGCAAATGGTGTCTCCTGCCCTGGTTTGTGATGATTCCCCAGCCCAAGATGAATTTTTTATTATCAGACCCCTCCATCTTCCTGTGCCCACCCTGGAAGATCCCCAAGGCACGGTGCCTTCGACCCTCTCCATCCCAGCAAAGTCTCAGCTGCCTCCTGAGCCCTGGCACAGCCAGGCTGCTGCTCTCCCCCAGGCTCTCTGTGTGTCCCCTCATTGCATCAGGTCACTTTTGTCCTCTCTGATGACTTTATTTGTTCCTCTCTGATGACTTTATTTGTTCCTCTCTGCCCTTGCAGATGGGAAGAACGTCCAGGATTTGTGGCTGTGGAAAACATCATCCGCTCCTACTACTACAGCATTGCTGCCAAGCCCGAAAATGGGCCAGAGACAGCGGACAAGGCCAAAGCAGCTCTTCCTTGAGACTCCTTCTCCGCTCCTCCACCTGCCCTGCACGGACCTGGAAAGGCTCTTTGTGAAGTTTTGCTTTAACCTCTCAAACGCTGGCTCTGTTCCTCAGCAGCTGCAGAACCGAGGGCGTGGGGGATGTTGGTGTCCCCACAGACAGGGACACCCAGCTGTGCCTCCCAGCTCCTCCAGCCTCGCCCAGCCCAGGAGAACAGTGTTAGAGCTCCTTCCTACCCAATTCCAAAGCTGTCCCAGGATCTCAGAGCTTTGTGCCTCCCAGGCTCACTGAGGATGAACTGTGTTGGCTCCAGAAAATCTGGATTTTTCTTAACAAACCATCCTGTCCCAGGAAACCACCAGGTGCACGTTTCTGGTGGGGTTGGCACGGGGTGGGACACAGCACAGGGAGCCACCGAGTCCTTTTCCCCTTGGATTAGGGCAAGGAGCAGCTGGTTTGCTACTGGGATGGGGAGGAGCAGTGGGACAGAGCTGGTCCCGCTGGTTTGTCCCCCCTGCACCCCTGGCCAGCACAGAGCAGGTCTCACCCAGCCCTCCAGGGTGGCTCCCAAACAATTCCAGGACCAATCCCTCAGCTCCTGGATCCCACCTGGCCCCTCTGTGCTGATGAAATGTTGTTTTTCAAGCTTAAAAACTGGTCACCCTATAAATAAACTCTTCCGTGTTCTGAACATCCCATGCCTCGGATCATTGAACTTGGAGAAATTCTGGCAACGGCTTCAGGCCCGCTGCCAAAAACCCCCAAACCCATCGGGGTAACAGAAACCTCCAACGCTGCATTTTCAGCGTCAGAAAATCGCTTCGTTCTCAGCTCTGGGTGTGGATGGGGCTGACAAAATCCCAGCCTCCACACAGCCCCCGATCCAAAACTTCCTCACCTTCTCATACATTTTTAGCAAACAAAGCAGTGAATGTTCATTGAGGCATATCAAGGTTAGCTCAACAAAATTTACAGTTTTAGTCACTTTTCCAGGCTGTGTTCCCACAAAAGGAGCTTTGCTATCTAAGAGTAATTTAAGAATAGCACCTTGTCTGTAATTAATGTATTGGTTATGATTAATTAACTAAACCTTATTTTTAAACTTTTATCATTTCCAACAGGCTGACAAGAAAATAATTGTGATTTCCCTCTACTTTAGGCCAGGATTTCCCTCCCTGATGCTCTCCTTGCCCGACCTGGCCACCTTCGGGCTGGTTTTGCTGCAGAGCTGGTGGGTTTTTTGCAGGTTTTCTTGCAAAAAAAATTGCTCAGCTGGGTTTGCTGTGATCCCACCCGCCCCCAGTGCAGGGGATCGCCCGAGGTGGGGGCTGAGCTGCAGAGAACAGAGAAGCTGTGAAGGCTGCGGGAGCAGAGGAAGGAGCCCTGCGATGCAGAGAACACAAGAATTTATCTCTCACCATCTCCTGGTAGTTAAAGCCACAGAGCAGCTCCCCCCTAGCACCTTGTCCTGGGGTGAAACAAACAGCCTCAGGCCAGGGCACAGGCTGAAGCCTTGGTGAGGGGGGGATTTGGGCTGAAAACAAAGTTCTGGGGAGCATTCAGGTAATTAACATTATCAACATCTGGATTAAGCTCTGTCCCAGCAGTCACAGAGCCCGGTTGGATGAAAAACAACTCCGAAGTTTCCTTGCTTAGGCTGAAGCCTCCAGTGACACCAATTCTCCACGTGGCATTTTCCTTCTCAAGCCCATCAACTTGTCCTGGATGCTGAGCACTGGATGTGTTATCCCTCCCAGCAGAGGGGAAACCGGGTACCCGAGGAGAACCTGCCTCATTCCCGTTTGTTCAGTCCCTTAGTGCAGAGACAGGAAAAAACTCTCCTCTCTGTCATGTTTTCCTCCCGGAGAAGGCAGCTCTTTAGCTGGAAATGAGAAGGCTCAATGTGTTTTCTACTTGAAAGCCACTTCCAAAACTTTTTGTTTAGGCTTTGTTTTCAAAACAAATCCATTTTCTGCTCTGAAATGGTTTATTGCAATAAATTCGCAGTTAACTGGAGGCTGCTATTTATTTTTTTTCAAACAGGGAAGGAAAGCACCAGAGAATTCCCAGAGAAACTTCTGGTTTTGTTGGAGACAGATTTGAGTGTGTGTATCCACACCCTGACAGACAGGACATAAATCCCTTGGGATTGTGCCAAAGGCCCAAGGAAAAGGGTTTATCCTGCCTGGGCTGGGGATGGTTTGGGTTGGAAGCTTTTTGTTCCCAGAGCATTGGAAAATATCAGGAGTTGCTGGAAGGGGAGAAAAGGAGTGAGACAAGCAGGACCTGAAGTCACAGGCTTCTGGGAATCTTTGTGATCCCTGCTTTTGGGATGTGCAGGGTCTGACAGTCACCCCTGAGGGGGATTTCCTTGGAATTGAGGCCCTGATCATCCCCACTCTGCCATTCCAGAGGGACTCAGCCCCTGCAGTGGGAACATCTCTGGGTCTCCAGCCCTGCAGCCTCTCCTCTCTGCCATCCACAGTAGGGATTTATCCAGCCCTGCTGGATTGATCCCACTCCCTGCTGCAGGTGAAACACCCTGCTGGACCTCCAGCCCCTTCCCTGCCTGATCCCAGGGATCTGGGGTGGGATAAGAGCTGTGGCACTGATAAAGGCAGCAGTCAGAGAGCACAGACTCAGAGCTCGGAGCTCTGTGGCAGCTGCTGCTCTTCCAGAAACTTCCCCAAATCCTCTCTTTTCTTCCTTCCCTCCTTCCCTGCACTCATCCATCTCCCTTTGGCAGGCCCAAATCTTTCAGGCTCTTCTGAATTTTCCACTCTGTGTTTCAAGGGAAGGGATGAACTTCACCTTCTGAGCACCCACAGAGACAACGGGACAAAGTGTGGGTACCCTTCTGATCATCCCTGTGACACTCATCAGATCCCCCACCCTGATCTAGCTCATCCCAACCTCTCTTATCACCAGGACCCCTACCTTATCACCAACACACCTATCCTATCACCAGGACACGCCTGGTTATCAGCTGGACACAGCACAAGGACAAAGTGACCTTTCCATCCTTCTCAGGTTTTGTTCAGCAGCACAGAGTGGGACTAGAACAGCTCTGGGCTCACTGATCTCTGTTTCAGAGCCCTGAGGAGTTCCCTGAACGCATGGAAAAGGAGATTTTCCAAGCCATTTTCCCTTCTCCCACCGGGCTGTCCCATCCCTGGCCAGCAGGACAGTGTGGGATCAGAGATTCACCTGATTTCCACGGAGAAATGTGAGATTTGGAGGTGTCTTTTTGGCAGACCCAAAGCTTTCTGCGCCTTCATGGTTGCCAGACATTTCCCTCCTGGTCAGGGATGGGACAGCCCGGTGGGAGAAGGGAAAATAGCCAGGAATAGCTTGGAAAATATCCTTCAGAAACCCTTCAGGTGGATTTTATTTTTTAATCAACAACAGAAACCTTGGAAAAGAAGAGAGGTGCTGGTCCTGGGGTCGCTGATCCTTATGGGACCATTCCAGGCTGATGATGCTGTTGGAGAGTAGGAAATCCATCCTCACTCATCTCTTCCTCTTGGGGTGCACTGTGTGCTGGAAGAGAGACAGGCCCCGAGGGCCGGACAGAGAGTTTCTTTCTCAGACCCAGAGGTGACCCTGGGAGCGCATCCAGGTCATGGGGATGGGCTGAGAGAGGATTGTGGGGTTCTGGGCAGTGTTGGGTCCATGAGACGTGCTAATTGCAGTTAATGACCTTCCAGGGTATTGTTCACCTATCACCATAATAGGCAATGCCTGTGCACTGCCCCAGGTGATTGGGGGACACTGAGGTGAGCACCTTTCCTGTTTATGTGATGTGATATCCTGTTAGGTGCTGGTATTTAGGGGAATTTTGGGTGCCCAACAAAGGCTTTGCACCTTTTCCACCGGGTGTGCCGAGTCCCTGCCCTGTCGCTGTTCTCGCCACGGAACAGAGAAACAACACAGACTCTGAGCTCAGGGTAAAAGGAGGCCAAAGCGATTCATTAGCTTCTTGGAGGGTTTTTATATGTTAGTTCACAAAAAAGTGTGCTATATGGCATAAGGTAATTGGTTCTTTCGACCATCCACCCCTTAGGGTGATTGGCCGAGTTCTAAGGCACCCATCTCTAAATATTTTCTAGTTGGAGCCATAACAATGGTGGACAACAACTTAGCAGGTGCAGAAGTTTACAAAACTGTAACATTATTTTGAATTACCTGCATGGGAAAGACAGAGCTCTCCCAAAATGCTGCTGAGAGCTGAAGAAATTCCTTGCTGAAGCTTTTTCAGCATCCATACTTGCCCTTGCGTGATTACTGCACTTCCAACTTCCAGAGACCCCCGTGTGGGGACAGGAGCACCCTGTGGGGTGGGGACAGGCACTGGGACACTGCTGGCAGGTCCTGCAGCGAGCCAGGAGGTGCAGAGAGCATTGATGACACCCCTGTCACAGACAGAGGCTGGTTTTGCCCCAAGCAGCACGGGCAGTGGTTTCAGCAGCTGATTCTCTGGGCTGGCTCTCGTGGCTGTCACCGCTGAGCTTTGGCCACTGGGAGATGTGCTCAGGGGATGGTGCCTGCTGTCCCCACGGCCCCCTCGAGGCCTCTGCTCTGCTGAGGTGGCACTTTTGGGGCCTGGTTCTTACCACCCTGAGGATTTGTGGGTACCCAGGAATTTGGCTCTTGATCTGAGGTCCCCTTGTGCCCCATCTTCTTTCTTCTCCTCCACTTCTGGGCTCTCCCTCCTGTGACCTCCAACTCTCCCTCCTGTGACCTCCAGCCTGGGCTTGTGCTCTGGGACAAGGTGAGGCACCCTTGAACTGAGCAGAAAAATAATCGGGTGTCAACAGGTTAAATAACTCCTCCAGCAAATACATTTTGCCATTAAATTTATTAATTTAACTAATCTACCAAGTCATTGCTAAAGGAACTGCTTCTCTTTGCTCATCCACCAGCTGGGAAATCCTGTGGCCACAGCTCCAGGAAGGCCAGGGCTGTGTGGGCAGGGGGCTGAGCTGGCAGGGCCCAACTGAGGGCCTGGCCAAGGCCTTGCTCTGTTTCCACCGAGAGTTCTGACGGAATAAAAACCTTCCCCCAGAACTTTTCGGTTGGGCCTCGTCAGCGTTTTCAGGTGGAAAACTCTTCTGTTGGAAAATTCCCGTCCAACCCAAGTCATTTATTCCTGGGGTCAGTGAGTGGGTGGAGAGCACGGTCCTGGCAGGGCTGTGGCAGGTCCCACGTCCTTTGGTGTGACGGAAACAGGGATGAGGTGGAGCAGCTCCTTCCCCAGCTCTACAAAATCCACGTGCCACACCATCCTGGGCAGGATTTTGGCCACGCGTCAGTGAATTTTGGGAAATCGACTGGAATGACAAACAGTCAACAGCCCTTGACCTAAAAAGAATAAAAAAATCCCGTTGAGGGGAGAAGCATCTGAGGTGGGGGTTGGTATCTCCTCATGTTCTCCCAGGGAACAAGGGACGGGATGAGAGGAAACGGCCTCAAGCTGCTCCAGGGAGGTTTAGGTTGGATATTAGGAGGAATTTCTTCATGGAAAGGGTGGTCAGGCATTGGAAGGGGCTGCCCAGGGCAGTGGTGGAGTCCCCATCCCTGGAAGTGCTCAAAAATCCTGTGGCTGTGGCACTTGGGGACACGGATTAGTGGTGACCATGGTGCTGTTGGGTTGATGGTTGGGCTCGATGGCCTTAAAGGTCTTTTCCAACCTCAATTCCACGATTCTGTGTGGAATTCCGTGATACTCTGCCTCTGTGATTTATCCCTCTGCCCTTCCTGCTCCCAGAGCTGTGATTCCAGGAACACACAGTTAATCCTCGGGGAATTGGCCTCATTGTTGCACAGCAACGCCCCAATGTAAAATAAATATTCATAAATTCGCAGGTTTTAACACATTTTGTTCTACTGCGGCAAATCTCACAGAAAATGATCCTTTTATTTGCTCTTAAGAAGCACCTGTGCAAGAGACACCTTCAGGAAGGAACTCAAGGTGTTTGTGGTAAAAAATAGAAGGGAATCACAGAAATTAGGGAATCACAAAATCTACTGCTGTGCTCCAGCTGTTTAAATCGAAAATTTACCTGGTAGATATTCACCAATTTAAAAAGCAAAATAAAAATGCTGACTGGAAAAAAAACCTTCGCAATGACTAATAAAAGATAAAACATCTCCTCCAACCAGTGGAAAAGGGGAAAGTGGTTTTTTTATGTGTTTTTGCTTCAACAAAGAAGAGAAAAAAGGACGGAAAAAGTGTTTGATGGGTTAAAAATGGGTTAAAAACAGACACAGGAAGGCAGACACCGATTCCTGCCAGCAGATCCCCAAATTCAGCACCCATTTTCCCAAACGTGAAGCAGCAAAGACTCGGCAAAGAGGAAAAAATACTGTACAGAAGGCTGAGAGCTGCTATTTAGGGCAGCCTGTTTAACACCCCAGAGCTGTGCTGGCACAGCCAGAAAAATCACAACTGAGCCGACACTGGGAGGAGCTGCAAAGACACAGCAAAGGTGGGGAAGGGGCAGAGGAGCTGCTAAGAAAGAGCAGAAATAATGCCACGGGCTCAGATACTGAAAGTGGAACGAAAGGAGGGATTTTTGGGGGTAGAATATAAAATTCTACTCGCAGACAGAGCAGGGAATTGAGCAAAGGGCGGTGGAGCCTCGGCATAGGGAATATTTCAGAGGATATTCCGAGTATAAACTGCAGGAATCATGTTTTAAAGGGGATATTGAATTTTACTTTACCGTGTTGAATTCTGATTTCACGTCAAATCATCTGGTTTATCTCTGTTGTTTTAACTTCAGAAATGAACCAAAAAAAAATCTCTCCTCTCGGTTTGCTTAATTCGCTTTTCTAAACCAAGGATTTGATTGTAGCTTCCCCTAACCAAGAATTCCTGCTCTTACCATTAGGGTTTGGGGATTTTTGACCTGTTTTCTCTGGCAGTAGAACAGGCAAAGGCCATTCCCCTGAAATGGGTCACACTTGCCTCCACACCCAACCTGCTTTGCCCTCAGGGATCAGAGCCCAGGAGAGGATGGAGAAATCCAGCAGGACAGGATGGAAATGGGAGCTCACACTGCTGGAGAAGGACACTCCTTCCACAGTCGTCCCTTTGTCCCTGGGACCAAGATGGATCAAGATGCCTCAACGCAGTCCCAGGCTCAGGAAAACCAGAGTAAGGGAAAATCAGATTCAGAGGCAGAGTTAATTGGAGAGGGAATGAAGTGATGGGAATTTGTGGAGGTCATTCTTCCCAGCAAGTCAATGGAAGGAGGATGTCAGTGTTCCCTCTGAGCAGTTTCCAAAGGACAGTGTGACTTAGGGCAGACTTAATCCTCATCTTCCCTTCTGGTATTTTGGGTTGGAGCCTTCAAAGTGGCGAATGACATCCCTGGGGCACCTGGGAATTTTCAGGTGTGTCCTGGTGTGTGTGGGAAAGGTTTTGTGTGTCTAAAATCACCCAGGACTGTGTCCTGCACACAGGGACAAAGCTGGGCCTCTGCTGGCACTGGGCCTGCACGAGTTGTTACTATGGAATCCTGGAATGGTTTGGGCTGGAAGGACCTGAAAGTTCATCCCATTCCACCCCTGCATGGGCAGGGACACCTTCCACTGTCCCAGGCTGCTCCAAGCCCCGTCCAGCCTGGCCTTGGGCACTGCCAGGGATCCAGGGGCAGCCACAGCTGCTCTGGGCACCCTGTGCCAGGGCCTCCCCACCCTCACAATGTTTGTGCCCCTTCCTGCAGCATTCCTGTCTCCCCAAATCCACACCATCCCCTCTGCTGGGAATGGCCAAGGGGACTCTTTGGGAATTCTGTGGGTGGGAATAACCCAGTGGAAAACCCTCAGCTCCCAAAGCTGCTGCAGGCAGGGAGCCACGGGGCTCTTGCGCTGCCCCGTTCCCTCTCCAGGGGTGGAAGGGAATCATCCTCCAGCGAGTAACCCAGGAGTAAAGTGCTGGCACAGCCCGGCCCCGGGGTGACACCACACATGTCCCAGTGGTTTAATCCCAGGAGCTGCTGCCAGCCCTCAAACAATGGCTCAGGCTGGCAGAAGGGAACGGGAGCTTTCCAGCCCCTCAGGCCAGCTATTCCCCAGGGATGAGTCCTGCCAAAATCCTGGGCCAGCTGCGCATGTCAGCGAATCCATCCCAATTCTAAACCCCTCCAAGAGCAGAGGAGTGGGAACTCAGCTCAGTGCTGGATCATCCCTGCAGCCCAAACCCAAATCACCTCCCCCAGCTGTGTGAATACCGAAGGTCCCCCTCCAGTTCTGGCTGAGTTTCCTTTTCTCCTATGGCAGCAACTTCCAGAGGTTTTTCCTACAGGATGGGTTTTGCTTCATTTCGGATAAAATGTTATTAAAGCCCTGCAGGAATTGGCAGGATGGGCTGAGGAGATGCAGACAGGCTCTATTCTTCTGGGCAGCTGGGGTGGCTGAGCACTGAGGGCAGCTCTGCCCTAAAAATGCTGTCGTGGCACCTCCTACTCCTTCCCAACATGCAAATAATGCACTCAAATGATGCCAGTGAAAGGGTAAAGTAAAGATAAAAAAAGGATGCAGCCCAGCTGAGCTGGACTCGGGGTGGTGGCAGAGCTGTGATTTGGTTTTTGGGGTTCAGAGGGAGGAAAGCCCCTGGTGCTGAGGGCGAGGGAGGAGCTGTGGTGGCTCCTGTGGGCACTGGGGGAGCTGAGGGTTTGAAGATGAGGTTCAGATGCAACATCTCAGCAGGAAAGGTGAGACCTGACCTTGAAAAGGAGCAGCCCTGAGGGGGGCTCAGCCCTGCCTCGAGTTAGGAGGGGAAACAGAGCAGGACCACACGAAAAATCCCCTGAGGAGGCAGGGGGAGATGTTCCTGCAGAGAAAAGTCTGGTGGTGCCACAACTTTGTGGAGTTGCTTTGAAATTCTCAGCTCCTGGCAATGATTTTGTCAACAGAAAACAGAAAAAGGGTTTTGGGTTTGGAGAATTTCTCTTTGCAACCTTCGGAGGGTTTCTTCAAACCACACATCTGGAAAGTAAAGAGTATTTTGGGGGTTTTTGGCTGTGATGTTTTGATTGTCCAAGCTGGAAACCACTGGGGAGAGAGAGAACAACTGAGGGTGGTTCCCAAAGTGCTGTTATGAAATTCAGTTTGAATTGAAAATTGAGGGTTGCTGTGGAAAATTCTCCTTGGTGAAAATTCACATTTCTGTGGAAAACCTGTTTTGAACAAAGTATTTCACAGGGCTTTTTTCATGACAGACCGCCCAGGGATGAAATTACCTGATCCTTGAAAATCTGAAATGCAGGAAATCTCCTTTTATACCTGGATGTGATGGGCTCATCCCTGTTCCCTGCACTTCCTTGAAATCACTGTATTTCCTTAAAAACACTTTTTATTCCTCTTTCCAGAACAATCTGTTTTAAATGTTGCATTTCAACTCCAGCTTCTGGAGCTAGCGAGGATCTTTATGTCACAATCTCATTCCTTCACAGGTAAAAACCATTTCTTGCAAAATTGGCTTTTTCTGAAGGAAAATTTCTATATTGCCAGACAAGAAAAAACACCTTAAAGCATAATATAATATAATATAATATAATATAATATAATATAATATAATATAATATAATATAATATAATATAATATAATATAATATAATATAATATAATATTATATTATATTATATTATAATGTTATATTATATTATATCATATTATATTATGTTATATTGTATTCTGTTATATTATATTATAATATCAATAAAAAGATGGGAGGATGTGTTTTTTCTTCTCAAGATAAAAATCTAAATTAGATCAGACCCTTTCAAAAGTCTGTTTCTCTCCATTCACTAGGAAGGGAATCTTACAGGATCTTTCCATTTGGAGAAACCCTTCAGGAGCAGATGTCGAAAGTTAAATGCAACCAGGAGTCTCCTGATTCCCACTTTTGGGAGCAGTAAGAGAGAAGAGTGACCTCTACAGCCCAGCCCTGATTTCCTGGGAAGAAAGATTCTCTCTCTCCCTTGCTCACTCACACTCATCCTCTCAGAACCAGCGTAAAATAAAACAGAATAAAGTAAAATAACAAAAAATCAGCTGACCCCCACTGCTGTGAATGGGACTGGAATGCCTGCAGAGATTTGGAGCAGATATTGGGCAGGAATTGTTCCCTGGGAGGGTGGGCAGGCCCTGTCACAGGGTGCCCAGAGCAGCTGTGGCTGCCCCTGGATCCCTGGCAGTGCCCAAGGCCAGGCTGGACGGGGCTTGGAGCAGCCTGGGACAGTGGGAGGTGTCCCTGCCCATGGCAGGGGTGGGATGGGATGGGATGGGATTTAAGGTCCCTCCCAACCCCAACCATTCCAGGATTCTGTGATCAGTCCAGTGAGGTTGATCATTATTGGGTGGCAGATTTTTCCTTGCTGCTCCTGCCTTGGCAGCATCAGGATCTTCTTGGTGCTTTTCCATCCTGCTGGAATGCAGGGATGGAAGTGTTGGCAGAGGTGTAAAACCTGTGCTCACCTCGAGGATGAGGAGCTGGCTCTGCTGAGGCCTCGGTGCAATGCAGAGAAGCAGAAATCGCCTCTGGGCTTCGCTGCCCCTTTCCCTCTTCGTGCACCTGCCAGGACCCTCTGACACCCAGTGGGCACCGAACAGGACCTGGGCTGCACCCAGCGCAGGCTGGAAAAAAAAAGAAGGATATGTCATGCTTGGGTTTGGATCCTCCCAGCTGCAGGGGAAGTTTTTATTCACAGAATCATGGAATGGTTTGGGTTGGAAGGGACCTTAAGGATCATCCAGTCCCACCCCTGCCATGGCAGGGACACCTTCCACTGTCCCAGGCTGCTCCAAGCCCCGTCCAACCTGACCTTGGACACTTCCAGGGATCCAGGGGCAGCCACAGCTGCTCTGGACCAGGAGTAGATCCAGCACCAGGCTCAGACTGCACAGGAAGCTCAGGGAGAGGGGCTGTGACCCTCTGAGCTGAGGAATTCAGAGAGGGAATTTACCCGACCGGAGTCAATCCGTTAAGCGGGGCTGCCTTTAGCACAGATGTTGCTGCGTCCCAATGGTCGGTTCATCAAGAACGAAACATCTCAAAAGCCCAGCCCTGAATGTCCCCGTTCGTTTGTGCCACTCCGTGTGCGCCAATCTCCTTTAAACTGAGATTTAAATCGAGATTTATCCTGCTTTTATGGCTGCGTCCATCAAGCCCTTCTCATCTTCCTCCTCTCCCTCTCCATGTCCTCTCCCCACGGCGGTCCCGTGCCACCCTCAGGGCGCTGCTGTCACCTCTCTGCGGCTCCTGGCTGACTCCACACCTTCCTCGGCTCTTTGAACCTCACATTCCGCACCCGATCCTCCCCGCCTCGCTGCCTTTCGGCTGCCGATGTTGAGGGGAAGCTCGAAAGCAGCGGTGCCGCTGCAGAAGCCACCTGTCCCCGTCCCCCCCCGCGCTGTCCCCGCGTGTCACCGCCCCTTACGTAATCGCGACATCGCTGCAGCTTCCCCGGGGCAAAAAATGAAAAAAAAAAAAACCAAAAAAAACCGTGAAAAAAAAAAAATAGAAAGGAAAAGAAATAAAAAGCCTAAAAAGGACCCAGGGCCATGTGTGAGGGTGCGGGGCTGTCCCAGGGGACACTTGGGGGCACGGCTCCCTCTCGCCCTGCCCGGGTGGCTCCTGCAGGAGCCGGATGCTTCCAGGGCTCGGGTCCCGTCCTCGAGGTGAGTCCTGGTCAGGAGGTGCTGGGGAATCCGTGGAATTGGGGCTTTTCCAGGTGTTGGGGAGCAAAGGAAGCAAAAGAGGAAAAAAAAACATTGCTGGGTTTGTCCCCAGAGCCCCGGGGCTCTCCTGGGACGGGGAAAATCGCTGCCTTTTTTATTTTTTTCATTTATTTTTTCATTTATTTTTCTTCTTACTTTTAAAATCTTTCTATATTCCCCCCCCCCCCGCACTTTTTCCTTTTCATATTTTAAATTCTTTTGTAATCTCTTTTTTCTTCTTTCTTTTTAGTCTTTTTTTCTCTTTGCCTTTTTCTTTTTACTTTTTTTCCGTCCTCCTTTTCTCTCTCTCCCCCCTCTGTTTATTATCTCTTTGCACCCTCTGATTTCCCTCACCTGCCCCTGAATTTCTGTCTCCAAACTGGCACCCAGCACCCTCCCTTTCCACTGACCCCTGGATGCACAAATATTCACTGTTCTGCCACGTCCAGTATCTTCCTCCCGAATTCCTTTTCCCATCCTCAGATGGAAGTGCTGATATTTGTAGATTTTGTTGTATTATTCCACTTTATTTTCCTCATTGTCAAAGTTGGACAAGTTTTTGCTGCCTGTTCTTTCCACTGTGCTTATTTTAGCAGCCAGCATTGCTTTGGATTTCAAGGAAGTTTGAGAATAAATAATTATTCTGTTGATTAAAAACCCATGAAAATGACATTTCTTGGGCCTTCCCAGACTAAAAAAGTCTTTACTGGGCACCCACCCAAAGGTTGGAACCTCCAGTTCCACGGGTGACAAAAGTCCTTGGTTGTAGCAGAGAGAATAAAAGACTTAAATTTTTTGAAATATTTAAGATTTATTATTTTTTTGGCCATTCTAAATTTGAATTTTGTTGTGCTGTGGCTTCTGACTGGCTGGATTTCTTGGGGGCAGCCAAAGATTTGTTGGGAGAAGGGAAATAAATTTCCTAAGTGTCCTACGTGCCAATTATCCCATATTAGAGACCTGTTTATAATAATTATTGCAATAATTAATCGTAGGGATACTCCCATGCCAGCACAAGTGGAAGAACCTGCAGATATGAGGCAGAAAATATTAATTCCTCCAATTTCTGGCATTTCTGGTTGCCAAATGTACCAGGATTCACTTTAAAAACACCGCTTTTAAAATTCAGGCACCTTTAAGGTGCCTCAGAACTTCAGTTCTCTTACAAAGAATCTAAACCATCAATTATTTTAAGGAAATACTCCACTCCCAACTTGAATTTCTTTACAGTGTGTCCTTAAAAGTTAAATTCAAATGATACCGGGTTAGGAAATCAAATGTGAAGAACTTTTGGTTTTGTTTTGCTCGCAGGGTTGGGTTTTTGGTGTTGTTTTCTGCCCGTCTGGTTTTTGAGGCCTCCCATTTTTCTTTCATTCAAAGCTGAGACTTCTACATAGTGAGGCACCTCTAGCTCATAGAGGCTTCAAGAAAAACAGCAGATATTGGGAAAATCTTATTAAAGTCCAGGATTTTTTTTTCCTGAGCAGCTGTAAAACATCTTTGGAAGCAATGACACCGGGCCCTGGCCTTGCCCTCGGGGTCCCTGCCCTGATTTTTCCTGAGGTGGGAACCTCTAGAACACAGCCCAATTTCTGCTGTTCGCAAACTGTTTCTGTTTTTCACACTAATTAATTAATTAATAATTGATCTTCCAGCTTGCCCTGGCTGCAGGGGTATTTTCACTGGGCAGCATTGGTTTGAGGGGGGCTCCTGCTGTGCTACCACATCAGTGTGGCCTCAGCAACTGGGGGTGAAATGTCCCCTTAAATTTGGATTTTGGGGAGCTGGGGACTCATCCCATCTCCTGGGGGTCCCTCAGACCTAAAAGATGGAGTGGGTGAAACCCTTTTGGTGAATAACCCCTGCCCTGGGTCTGCTGAAATTGGTGCCAGGCCACAGCTCCCTCCTTTTCCAAAGCTGTGCAATAATTCAGGTAATTCAAATGAGTCAGGTAAGGTGTAATTAATAACAGAAAATCAGGTGAGGTGTAATTAATAGCAGAAAGTCAGGTAAGGTGGAGTTAAGAGCAGATTTTGCTTTGGTATCTCGAAAAGGAAAAGTACCTTTATTTTCTTGTGGGGTCAAGAAACTCCTCCTGCTTCCGCCTTGTGAGCATTTACTGTGACTCTTAATATTGCAATAATTAGAATATTGCAAAGATTGGAATAAGCAGAGGATGGAAGGGAGAGTCCATTGGTTTTTGCTGGTTTTTGTCATGGTCTGGCTGCTGATTTCTGCTGTTTGGACACGAACCTGGACAGAGTTGAGCAGCTTTAGTGGAGACACTCCAGATTTGGCTCGAGTGCCGTTTCAGACAAAACCCAAATCCTAATTTAGAGCCTTGACTTTATTTACCCAGCATTTTGAGACTGATAAAGCCCTGATAAGGACCCTGCTGCCTTGGGCACCGAGGAACCAAGATATGGGGTTGAAATGAGCGGTTTCAGCTTTCGTGGGTTGCCAGCAGCTCTGTGTGTTACGGAAACTCAGCAGCAGTGACTGTGCCTGAAAAATCTTCAGAAGTTTCATTTATTTCCTGTGATGGCAGTGAAAGGGAAACCTCGGAGAGAAAATCTTGATATTAACAATTAATGACTGAGAGATGTGATCAGGCTGGGCCGGGAGTGCCTTTGGCACGTGCAGGGGTGGAGGAGGCCTGGCAGCCTCCCGGCCAGGCTGGGGGCGAGAATTTGCTTCCTTTCAAAGCTAAAAGGAATGTTTGTAGAGGACTTCAGGTCCTGTGACAGGATTTCTGCAGAAGAACTCAAGGATGGGAGTGTTCCTGCTGGAAAATTATCATAAAATCACAGAGTCTCAGCCTGGCTGGGTTGGAAGGGACCTTAAAGCTCATCCCATTCCACCCCTGCCATGGCAGGGACACCTCCCACTGTCCCAGGCTGCTCCAAGCCCCGTCCAGCCTGGCCTTGGACACTTCCAGGGATCCAGGGGCAGCCACAGTTTGTAACCATGAGGAGACAATGACAAAGGTGTCACATGCAGAAATTCGTGGTCCTTGAGATGCTCCAGTCCCAGTCTGCTGAATGTTCTGCACGTCTCAGTGGGAAAGGTCTGGAACAGGAGGGGAAGCAATGAGGTGAGGGTGAGTCTTATTTAGGTCCTGCAGAAGCTGTTGTCGATGGGACCCTCTAGCCCTGAGTTGTGGAAGTGCTTGTGCTGGCTTAGGCACAGGAAAAGACTGGGAGAAAGAGAGGGAGAGCTGGACTTGGTTTCAAGTTGTCTGCTTAAAGCTAAATAATTTCTTAGGGCTGGAATCTGGCTGGATTTGCAAAATCCCGTGGGATCCACTGCCTGTGTATGTCTCTGGAGCTCAGGGCCTGGTTCAGTTTGATAAATCAGGAATAATTCACAGCTGCTGCTGTGAGGAGCCACACGAGGAGCAGGAGGATGGGGATCCTGGAAGTTTCACAGGCTGTACAAAATATTTTGGGTTGGGCATTTTGAAACAGATTTGTGGAAAGATGAAGGAAGGAATCGGGAATATCAAATACAGGAGAGGGCTCTTTCCTGACTGGTGTTTGCTGGAGGATGGATTTGGGAAATGAGGGGAAGTCCTTGTTTTTATAAGGGTTTGTTCTGCTTTTCCTCTGGAAGTGTTGTCACTGTCACTTGGTGACAGCGGCACCTTTTCAGCTCCTGCAGAGCAGAGGGATTTTGTCATTTGCAAGTGATAAAAAATGAGCAAAATGACAGAGTTCCACTGTTTTTAAAATAGGGATTTCATGTACCTTGCTGACCAGCGATGGTTGCACCTCGCAAAGATTAGAAATGTGGTTATTTCAGTTATTTCCTGCTGGGTCTTGATTTCTGAACTGGAGTTCTTGAGAATTCCAGGACAGAAACCCCTGACTTGTTAAGGCCAATGTCAGTTCTTGCTTGAGCCAGCACTTCTGGCCTTGTGTCAGAAAAAGCTCTTAGGCTTTGCCTAATTTTAGATGTCAGTTCAGGCCTCCTGGATTTCAGAGCCTGCAATGACGTTCTGTGGGGAGGAAGGGACTTACCTTGGGCTCGCGGCCGCCTCTCACTTCTTCCTCCTGCCGAGGCATCACCGTAACCTGTGGGGTAACCTTCAGATAATGATGAGCTTTATCTCTGCCCATTGATCTTCATTTTTAAAAAAACCCTATTGTGACAGCAGTTTTGGTCACATTCAGTATGAAGCAGATGGAATTTTCCATCCCTCTGGGTAGACAGAGAGGGGAGGAGGGCGGAAACCGGGCTGCACTTGCTGCGCATCGCTCGTGGGCATCCAACTGCTCCTCCAAGGAGCTCCTTCATCTCCTGGGCTCCTTCTCGTCTCCTCCCATCACCAGAGTGAAGATCCAGTGGCTGGAAAAGCTTTCCTGCAGTGCCACCAAGGTAAATGCAGCCACACCCTGCAGGTTCCCATCAGCAGCCCCAGAGCGGCTGCTGGAAATATCCCAGGAATTGCCAGGTTCGTCCCTGCCCTCTGTGCTGCTGAGGGGTACAAAGGCTTTGTGTGCTCTTTCCTTTCTTATCAATGAGAGTCTCAATGATATTAGAGATGATATTTCAAACGTGTCTGATATGGAGGGGCTGCTCCTGCAGTCTGGGCCCTGTGATTGTGCTCGAGCGTGATCTCAGGGAGGGGAAGCGTCAGGAGCTCTTGGCCAGGTTGGGTTTGTTGGCATTGATCAGCTGAGGGGAATTCCAGCCTCTTTCAGCATTGTTTGATCTGAATGAAAGAGCTCAGATATCTCGAAGAAATGGCCAGGGGAAGAAGAATAATTCAGTTATTCATGTTGTGTGTTCCTGGAGCAGGGTCCCACAACTGGGTGCTGAAACTGCAGGAACAACTAAAGGTGTTTGTAAAGTGCTCTGGAGTGCCCACATTGTTTTTCTGACTTAATTGGTTTTCCAAGGAGAGGTTTGGTGGTTTTAAAAAAATAAGCAGAAATTATATGAAAATACTGAGATCTGAATTGTTTTGAATTTTTATAGAATCACTGAGTCTTAGAATGGTTTGGGTTGGGAAGGGACCCTAAAGCTCATCCAGTGCCACCCCTGCCATAGGCAGGGACACCTTCCACTGTCCCAGGCTGCTCCAAGCCCCGTCCAGCCTGGCCTTGGGCACTGCCAGGGATCCAGGGGCAGCCACAGCTGCTCTGGGCACCCTGTGCCAGGGCCTGCCCGCCCTCCCAGGGAACAATTCCTTCCCAAGATCCCATCCATCCCTGCCCTCTGGCAGTGGGAAGCCATTCCCTGTGTCCTGTCCCTCCATCCCTTGGAAATTGTCTCTCTCCATCTTTCTTGGAGCTCCTTCAGGTCCTGGAAGGCCACAATTAGTTTACCTTCTCTTCTCCAGGCTGAACAATCCCAATTCTCCCAGCCTTTCCTCCATCCCTCTGATCATCCTGGTACCTTCTCTGGACTCGCTCCAGCAGCTCCACTCCTTCCTATCCTGAAGACCACAGAGCTGATTTCAGTTTTTGGCTGAAATACTCAAATCTCTGATTCCACCATTTCTAAACTGTTCCAGAGTCAATACTTTCCACCCAAACGATGAAATAAAACAGGGGAAGAAAAAGGATTTCTTGAAAGTCCTTTCCCACAGGAAAAAAAAAACACCCAAATTTATTAATATCTTGCATTGAGCCATGGTGGGACAGGTCAAATTTCTCGAGTGCAGAGGCAACTGAAATGCAGCAAACACTGCAAAAATTTCATTATTTTCTGATTCTGTGATTATTCAGCAGCTCTCACTGAGGCATTTGCAGACCAAGAAATGCAAAACTCGGCCACTCGTAAAGGTCCAGCAGCACCTCAGGGGTTTTCAGGCTTTTGCAGCACATTTCCAGCCTTATGGTCTGCCACAGACCCACAGTCAAATTTAGAGGTCAGGTTGTTCCAACCTGAGCAATACCTGAGCTGCTTTTGAGGCTTCTTACCCCGAGCAGAGCGGCCTCAGGGCTGTGGGCTTGGACCACAGGGCCTGGGGAATCAAGGAAGCAGCGGCTTTGGTAACTCAGGGTTCCCAGGCTTTGAACTCTCCTACCTCAAGACCAAAGAGACAAAATTAATTCTACCGAGCTCCCAACAAACCACCTGTCTGTGATTAGGCTGCGGAGACAGTGATTTAATAGCTCAGAGCTCAAAATTTTAGCACACCAGGAAGTTCTTTGTGTGCTTCTGACCTGGAATCTGTAGAGGAAAAGGTGATTTTGGGGAGTTCGTGGTTGTAATAGTAATAGTAATTAATAGTAATTAATAGTGATTGTAATCCGCTCCAGAGAATCCTTCTGGGCTCTTGGAATCTGAATTTAAAAGAAATTAATGCAAAGCTTCGGTGGAGACCGGATTTTAGAAAAGCTGAAGGTGAAAACACCTAATTTTGGAAATTAAAGGCCCTGCAGCAATAGTTAATGCTTGGAGCCAACAATCATTTTGTATTTTCAAAATAGGCACGCAGCAAATTGGGGTTTTGTCACAGCGGCGTTGTTTCTGGCGTCAGCTTTGTTTTGAGTTCGAGTTTAAAGCTTTCATTCCTCCAGCAGTGGCTGCCACAGGTCACTGGGTTCTGCTGTTTGCTCCTTCTGTGCCTCCTTTCATCACCAGACCACGTTATTTCCCACTGAGACACCAGAAGTGAGTAATAGCTGTTCCTCAACAGCTCCTGTTAACCACTGTGCTGTGTGAATGTCAAATACTCAGGAATATGAGTAATGAGAGCGAAGCCCTTTTCTCTTAAACGGGCTGGGAGGTTTAAAGAGCGCCCTAAGACACCTCCAAACCACAGGGTTGATTTTTTTCTTATTGCACAGGTGAAGCAGCAGCAGGGATCAAAGCTTGTTTGCTGCTTGCAGTGTTTGTGCAGCAGAGCGTCCCTGGGAGAAGTTTTCAGAGGTTTCTGATGTAAATCAGCAGCTGGGCCTCATTTGATCAGTGTAAGTTCTCGTATCAGTGAAAAATATCAGAGTTATCTCATTTTATCAGAGCAAATTCTCAATAACTCCTGTGGGTTTGATGTGCTGGAGTGGCTTGAGGTTAAGAGCTGAGTTCTGATTTAGTTTAGGATGAGATAATTTAAAAGACAAAAAATAGGCAGCTCTCAAGCTCCTTTAGATTGGTGTGAAGCAAGGGCAGCTCGGCTCAAACTCTGTGTGATTTCAACTCCAAATTCCAAATTCTGATCCCAGTTTAATAAAGGTAAATTCCAGTGATGTTCCCATGGATTGGCTCTTATATATCCAGGTGGTGAATTGAGTGTGATCAGGAAACTGGGAATGAATGAGAGTTGGATCCAAAGATTGTCTGTGGGGCAGTGAATTTCATAATGGAATTGGGTGTTTTATGGAAAACAACTGGAAGTTTTCTTCCCTTTGCTTCTTTAAAATCAACCATTTTCACTTCAGAGCTAAGAACAGAAATCTCCAACACGGGGAAGTTCTGCCAAGTCCCTTTGTGCCCTTTTATATTACATTGATTGCCCTATTTAATTAAAATATATGTAGATTTATGCTTGCAGTTTCATTTTTGACGTTTTAGTGATGAATGTTCCTCTCAGCCGTGCTTTGAAATGAGACTTCAAACACTAAATTTTTATTGATTGTTGTAGATATAAATTTTTTGTGTAAGCATAAACGGATGTGAAGATTTAAGACAATTTTTGCAACTTAGGGAAGCCTTAGAGAGAGAGAGCAAAATTTAGAGCCACGCTTGAAAAATGGAGGAAACTGAGAATATTAAAATACAGATATGATACTACAGGGATTGAATTTTGTATTTAATCCACGTCATCCTTTCTAATCCCAGGGTAAGACCATGCCTGTGGTTCAGCTGTACATCAATAACCACTTGCTGCTGAACAAGGCCTGATCTTTGTCCCTTTTTTGATGACTACGTTATCCTGAGGCAAAGAACTCCAAATTTTACTTGTGCTGTATGAAGATTCCCTTTGTTTCTTTGAAATCCGCTCCCTGATAATCCCACTTCGTTTTCTCTACTCCTGAGAAATAATGACTTAAAATTTCTCTTTGGAGAAACTGTTCTGGTCGCCCTTTGCAGGATTTATTTTAATTTTGCTGCATCCTTGAAACAAAAAGAACGATCTGAGGGTTGCCGAGTCGGAGCAAAGGGAGATTCAGCAGCTGATTTCGGGGTGGTTTGATTGCGTATCAGCTCAGGGCTCAGCGCTGAATCAGTTCCGCTGCGATATCGAGTTTTTCCTGGAGGGTTTTGCACACCCCGCTGGAAACTCCGACTTGTCAGAGCCCCCTCTGATCTGTGGCTCAGAGGGGAGATAAGGGACAGGAGGGGAGATAGGGCTGAACCAAATCTCTGCAGCCGAGCCCTACCAGGGCCTTCTTTTAGTCGGAGGAAAAGTTTTTAACAAAAATGAGGATCTTTTGAGCAGGGTGGTGGAAAGTGCAAAGCCCTGAGTACAGCGCGTCCTCACCCTCAGAGGTGCAAATTAAACCAGAGCACTGCACATTTAGCCCTTCCCAGCTGATCAGAGGCATTGTAGAAGTGATAAGAACGGGGTTTGCTGCTTATCTTTATGTATTTAATAATCTTAATATAAAAATCGTGCCTTGCTTTCGGCCTGCTCAGGGGTAAAGCTCAAAGGCTGCTCTCTAGAGAAGCAGAGCTTCCGAGATATGCTCTGTCTGAACAGAACCAGCAGATTTTGAGGGGAAAAAAAAGAGGTGAAAACCAAAGAAACAGCATCATTTTACAAATGTTTTGGTGCTTTCTGTTCGGGGTGCAGTTAATACAGAGCTCGGCCTATATTCAGGCAAGGCGCTGGTAAATAAATGCCTTCTCTATTTCCAGCTGCAGAAACAACAGACACCAAAGCACCCCAGAAACTCTTGGTTGCATAATTCACCCGACCAACGTGCTCTAAAGTCACTGCTAATATTAATTTTTCCACTGGGCCCTGCGGGGACGAGCTCGGTGTCGCTTTGTGCTCTCCGCTGCCGGAGGCCGCGCTCGCCAAGAGCCCCAAGACACTCTTGTGGGTACAGGTGTGACTTTGTGGGCTGCAGATAAAAATAACAGGTACAGCTGAGCCTCTGGGGCCTAAACCTTGATGCTTTCGCACACTGGCTCAGCTCAGGCTTCATTCCTTGACCTTAAAAGGCCAGATCCTGCCTCCGATGAGAGCTTCCCCTGCCTCACACTCAGCCTCCTTCCTGGCCTTCCCCACCTCCAGGGAAGTGGAAATGTTTGATTCCTGCCTTTTCCCCTGGGTTCAACCCTCACTTTTCACTGTTTCACTTCCATGTGCTTCAAATGTCGAGTTCCGAAGGAAATTCCCACCTTGGGAGCATCACTTGGAGTGTGAGGGGTTGGATTAATGTGGGAAAGGTTCAACAAAAGGAGTTTTCAGGAAGGTTCATTGCTCAGCTTCTGTCTCACAAATGCCTATTTTGGGTCTCTTTTTTTTGCTCCCCGTGCTTCCCAGCCCCGTTGAACAGGGGATATTGGGAACAGTAATCCTGAAACTTCCCATAGGATCTCCTTGTGATGGGCAGCAGCAGCAAGGGAAGGACGGGGAGAGAACAACGTGCTCTGCCCACTGCGGGTGAGGAGTTTACTGAGTGAAAAAGCTCCCTGTTGATCTTTGACTCATTCAACAAACAACTCGCGTCACCTCCAAACCTGAAACATTCCTGCTAAGTGATTAAGCCCTGAAAAAGCTGCATTTCTGCCTCTTGACACTGTGAGAAACCACAAATCCATTTGCTGAAATTCTCCTTTTGATGCTTTCAGGTCAGCAGTAATTTTGATCGAAAGCTGGGGGAATTACCCCAAACTTATTAGTGCTAAAGGACATTCTTTGTTTTGGTTTGTAGTTGCCCTCAGAACCTTTGTGTACTCTTTGAGATCTCCAGGGCTTAGGGATAAATTAAAATAAATGCATTCCAAATGTATTTAATCACAAAATCCCACGGATTTGTGCAGAGAGCACTTTGGTGAGACTCATCCTGATTTACACCAGAACCAAACTCTGGTCACACTGGGCAAACTGGGAGAGGGAATAGGCGTGGATTGGTCTGGTTTGCACGGCTGAGTTGTGCAGAGGTCATCGGTGATGACAACCTGTCCTGAAGCACTGAGGGGTTCTAAACCTGCATAAATAAAGATTTCATCTACAAGCAGTAGAACATTGAATCAAAGGCCTTGCACAGCGTTTTAGGCTCAGTGTTCATCTTTCTACTCTACAATATTTGTGTAACTCTGTGTGTGTGTGTGATGGAGCTCGTTTAATCCATCCTCACATCGCTGGATCCTCAAAATCCTCCAGAGATCTTTCCTGCCTCATTTGTTGGATGCTTGGGAAACCTTAAAAAGGTCCAAGAAAACCATCCTAAAAAGGGATCTGGTTTTCTGAAATACCTTCAAATGGACACTGAGTGGGTTTAGATGGAAGGAATTGTTCCCTGGGAGGGTGGGCAGGCCCTGGCACAGGGTGCCCAGAGCAGCTGTGGCTGCCCCTGGATCCCTGGCAGTGCCCAAGGCCAGGCTGGACATTGGGGCTTGGACAGTGGAAGGTGTCCCTGCCTGTGGCAGGGGGTGGCACTGGATGATCCTTAAGGTCCCTTCCCACCCAAACCATTCTGGCATTCTGGGATTTTATGATATTTTGCTTCCAAAATTTTGTCCTCTCTATGATTTATGAGTTGTATCCTGGACGAGTAACAGGTGACTCTTGGAAAACCGGACCATTCAAACGTGGTCTTTCATGTGAAGCTCAGAAAATGAAGAACCCTGGAAATTTTTCAAACCTCCAGACACAAATTACAGCTGGACAGTGTTTAGGAATTGCTTATTGCCCACAGAATGAGCTCTTTTGAGTCGTGTTGGTGTGGGATGATGAAGAAGGGAGGAAAGCCCAAACAGGGTCCTGTGTGTCCTTCACTGGGATCTGTGTTCAGCTGCGCCCTGCCCAGAGTGAGTTCTGGAATGATTTGGAATTCGATCTTTGCCTTTTGCTTGAGGATGGTTCCCAGGCACAGATGAAAAGAGTGACTCATGTTGCTCTCACACAATAAATTCAGCAGGAAGGTTGGAATTACTCATGTGCACTGTTGGCCATGTGGATTTTCAGAAAGCTCACATGCCACATTTTCACAAACTTGTGCAACCCCAGCTCTCTGCAGGAGTTTGATCTCTCACTTCACCTCAATATCTCAATTTCATTTCATTCTTAAACACCTTTTCTGGCTAAAAACTGCACAATGCTTGGCTTTTGGATGTCATGGTGAGTTTATTGCCTCTGACTCTGGGCAGTGCTGAACTTGAATTATTTTATTCTTGGGGTGTTGGAGTCCAGAATGCAGAGAAATATTCTCTGAGGGACAGAGGTGGGGCAGTTTTCAGCTGAAAGCATCACCAGTCCTTTTCCCCTCAGCAGTGTGAGCAGCCCTGCCAGGAACCTCGGGGCTGTTGTCCCCATGACTCAGAAAGGCCCTTGTCACTTATAGAAACAGCTGCTGGGATTATTCTGGCTCTGAGGGGAACCATGAGCACATTTCAGTGCTGACAAAGTGTCCTGGAACCAGCACACACCGAGGGGACACCTTGGTCACTGTTTGTGTGTTGGTGTTTGTGGGTCACAACAGTGTCAGAGTCAGGAGATGAAGTGAGGGACCTTTCCAAGGGCCCTGGGGATTGAAACGTGGCCAACACCAAAACTCCAGTGCCTCAGTTGCTCACTGAAGTGAAACAATTATGCTTTTCTTTACCGTTTTAGGGTAATCCTGGAGAGCTGGTGGCTTAACAGGCTCACTGCTGGCTGGTGCCTCTGGCCCAGCTTCCTGTTGAAAGGGACGTGGTCCTTCCTGAGCAGGGAAGAATTTCTGAGTGAGAACTGCCACAACACCTCAGGGAGATTATTCACAACGTCCTGTAGTGACAGGACGAGGGACAATGGCTTCAAACTGACACAGAGTAGTCAGCTCATTGGGATATTGGGAAGGAATTCCTTCCCGTGAGGGTGGTGAGACCCTGGCACAGGGTGCCCAGAGCAGCTGTGGCTGCCCCTGGATCCCTGGAAGTGTCCAAGGCCAGGCTGGACAGGGCTTGGAGCAGCCTGGGACAGTGGAAGGTGTCCCTGCCCATGGCAGGGGAGTGGGATGGGATGAGCTTTGAGGTCCCTCCCAACCCAAACCATTCCATGATAGCAAAGCTGTTTTGTAACCCTGCTTTAGCTCCTACCCAAAGTCCGTGACTGAGGTAAATCAGTTCTTCTCCCTGTACCTTCCTTATCTCCCAAACAGGGCTAATGACTCTTATTTCCTTTGTAAGGCAGCTTGAGATAAGTGGGAGATCACTACTGGTTTTTATCATCTTGATTGAAGTTACTCAGATAAAGTGTGACTGTTCACCCAGTCAGCAAAATGTGTGGGGTGCAACTCTGCTCTGTCATGCAGGGTTTTTGGATATCCTGGGGTGGACTTTGCAGAGATGCTGGTGAGATGTGAGTGAGTGATTGATTGGTTGATTGATTGATGTGCTGACACATCAGGACCTGAATATTTTGAAAACATTTCGAAATCTGAATATTTTGAAAAGTTGGCTCCAAAATGACAGGAATTAGCCGGATAAGCTGTCCTCATTTTCCACACGTGCGTGACAGAGAAAAAACAACCCCACTCCGATATTAATTTACCCAATGGCACTAATTACCAGCACCATGAGTGGTAACTAACGAGTGTTCTCATTCCAACAGAACTGCAGCTGCCTTCCCCACCACCATGGAGAACTTCCTGGCCCCTCGGAGCGAGCTGGTGCTGCAGCAGGGCCGGGCCCAGCTGCTCCTGGGGAAGGCGGGCGGACCTTCCCGGCGGAAGCGGGAATTCATGCCGGACGACAAGAAGGACACCGTGTACTGGGAGAAGAGGCGCAAGAACAACGAGGCGGCCAAGCGCTCGCGGGAGAAGCGGCGCCTCAACGACGTGGCCATGGAGAGCCAGCTGGCAGCGCTGAGCCGCGAGAACGCCGTGCTCAGGACCGAGCTGCTGTCCCTCAAGCTGCGCTTCGGGCTCCTCAGCCCTGGGCCCAGCCCCTACCAGGGCCGCCCCCTCGGGCTCTACCTCAGGGGGCACCGGGCAGCCTCCCCGCTGCTGGGCATGGAGCCCTTTGCTGGTGACTCCTGCTGCCCTGCCCAGAAAAGCTTCGTGCCCAAGGTGCTGGAACCGGCTGAGTTTCCTCGCAAAACCTTCGACCCCTCCACAAACTTCTTCGGCTGCGACCCCAAACCCATTCCCATGGACACTCCTGGCCTCCAGCAGCCCAAAAGGTTTGAGGCATCCTTCAGCCCCAAAAGGTTTGATGAGTCCTTCAGCCCCACAGTTTGCTCTCCGTTCCTCAGCTACCCCTGCCCAGACAAACACCCCTTCCCCTGGCCTTGGCTGGGCAGCACCTGCTTCTTGTGCCCGTCCGCCGGCGCTGCCGAGGCCAGGAAGGGGATCAGCATCGCGGTGTCGGATGAAGACGACGAGCAACAAGTGCCCAAAACTTCTCCTGTGCCCCCCTGCAGCCTGCCCTGCCCCTCAGAAGAGCAGCTGAAGGGCCGGAGCTTTGCTGCCCTCCCACACAAGCTCCGGATTAAGAGCAAAGCCTTGGGCGGTCTGGAGGAGACTGGGCTGGACTCGCGCTGAGGCAGCACAGGAACGGCTGCTGTGGGGCCACAGTGAGACATCCCAAGGACACGAAGGGTTTGGAAGGACGAGGTGGGAGGGAAATGTCTTTTTCTCCAAAGACAGATGGAATTTTCCCTGCTCTGTGTAAACGCTGAGGGAGTTTCTGGGGCTGCATCACTACAGCACAACTGCAGCTGGCTGGGAGCCGTGCTCCTCCAGTCTCACCGGTGGCTCTGCTACCACAGCAAGCTCGAACTGGAGGTGTGAAGGGGCAGAAGGAGGCCAAGACAGTGGGGATGGTTCCCACACAATGTGACACCGCTACAGCTGCCAGGGGTATCAACCACTGTAGTGGCCTTTGCTTCATCACCGCCTTCCTCCTCACCAACGTGCCTGAAGTCGGAATTCCCTGACACAGGAAACTGTTGATGGAACCAGCTTCAGACCCCTCAGCTGTCTGGAGAAAATAAAAGTGGGTTGTGACTCTGGGAGTGTGGATTGACAGTGGCATGAAATGAGAGCAGGACCTCCTCCAGTTTATTCCAGTTTACCATAGTTTATCTCCAGAGAGAACGGACTCTTCCTCTGTGACCAGACACACTGTGGTCCAGAAGATAATTTCATTTATCTTTGCAACTGTTCTTATGGAACAGTTTTTTATGGAAATGTTTTTTATCATTATTATTATTGAAATACAAAAAATATTTTAGTTTTGCTTCTTTCTTTTAAAAAAGGCATTTTCAGACCCGATCTTTGCGTATTTGGGAGCTCTTTATCAAACAGGCACAAGCTGCTCATGGTGTTTGTATTCTTGCATCTGCTGCAACACAGTCCCTGTCCATCCTGCCTTCTGCCTGCCTTTCCTTTGGGAAAGCCTCAGGGAGAGCCGCCTCCTGCAGGGCTCTGGAGCCTCCTTGGAGCTGTTGCTCAGTTTTCAAGCCAAAGAGAATTCTTAGGGATACATTCCAGGTGTAGCTGTAACTTCCTCTCCTCAGATCTTTCCTGCTTTGTCTCTTTTCCCAAGGAAAGGATGCTCTTGCAGTTCTGATGTTGCTGGGTCTGTCAGCCCCAAACATTTTTTGACACGCTGGACAAAACCGGCCCAATCTGATGATTCCATCGGCCCCAGTCTGATGGAAGAAGACCTCAAAGTGAAAAAGCAACTTCAAGCTGTTCTCCTCTGCCCCAACCACACATTTTCAGTCCATGTCCCAAATGACAGAAGAGCTGCAGGGCCTGCCCAGCCCTGCTGGGAACCAGAGCTGACAGTGGAGCTCAAGTTCCCTGGGAGTCTCCACCTCATCAGTTCTCCAGCTCAAGGGATTCTCCTGCCCCTCTGTGTGTCTGTCCCTCTGCCCCTGTGCTCAGGTGAGACCCCACCTGCAGAGCTGCCCCAGCCCTGGGGCCCAGCACAGGGAGGACCTGGAGCTGCTGGGGAGAGTCCAGAGGAGGCACCAGGATGATCAGAGGGATGGAGCAGCTCTGCTGGGAGGAAAGGCTGGGAGAGCTGGGATTGTTCAGCCTGGAGGGGAGAAGCTTTGGGATGACCTCATTGTGACCTTCCAGTCCCTGAAGGAGCCAACAAGAAACATGGAAAGAGACTATTCACAAGCCATTCACGGGAATGGCTTCCACTAACTTCCTGGCCAGAGGGCAGGGATGGATGGGATACTGGGAAGGAATTGTTCCCTGGGAGGGCGGGCAGGCCCTGGCACAGGGTGCCCAGAGCAGCTGTGGCTGCCCCTGGATCCCTGGAAGTGTCCAAGGCCAGGCTGGACGGGGCTTGGAGCAGCCTGGGACAGTGGGAGGTGTCCCTGCCCATGGCAGGGGTGGCACTGGATGAGGTTTAGGGTCCCTTCCCAACCCAAACCATTCCAAGATTCCATGAAAATTTCAGGCTCTGGAGAATAAGGACAATTGTCAGGAGTGTTTTTCTAGGAATCATTGCATAGCCAATACAGGACTGCAGCAATAACAGGACCATGCAAAAGGACAGCCCACAGTGCCTGACACGGGAGGGAACAACCCCTCAAAATGGTTTGGAAAAGAGGGCCCTGAGCAGGAGCTGTACAAAGGATCTGAACTGGGGAGGTGCCAACCTGTGCCCAATAAAACTCTGTTCGCAGAAGCTGCAAAAGGTGTCTTGGTTTGACTGTTGGGACTGGATCTGCATCGTTCCCCCTCAGGAACAGCCAGCCTGATAAATCCATCCCGTGAGAACAAGGGGGAACAAAGCAGGGTGTCGCTAGCGGGCAGAGACCGAAGAAGAAAGCGACATGGACGGTTTATAGTGATACGAAAACTGACGCTTTATTAATTTACAAATTTGCTTCTATACCTTAGCATGCTGGGCTGGCATAAGGTCATTGGTTCACTGGGCAGCCACCCCTCAGAGGGATTGGCTGACCCCAATAACACTTACTTCAGATATTTTCTCATTGGTATCAATAACAGTGCCATAGTTTACAAAATCTCTCAACTGTTTTCCCGTAGCATCTGTGAGAAAGCAGAGCTTTCACACAGACACTGGCAGAAAACTGAGAAATCTCTCTGCACCTGTGCTTTCAGCATTCACAGACTGTGGCAGAGCTGTGGGCACCCACCTTCCCCATTCCTCTGTCCATAAAGGTGTTTGCCCTCTGTCTGTGCCTCTGTTCCCAGCACAGACCCTCCAGCACTGGGGCGTGGGGCTCTGCCCCGGCTCACCACTCTTTATAGGGACACCCCACCAGGATCAGCCCTGACTGGCCCTGTCCCGCTGTGCAGAGAAATGGGCAGAGCTTCTTGGCACAGCTTCCAGGGCACAGGGGGGGTTCTCCTGTACCCTTGGCATGAGGGGAAACCAGAGCTGCAGCCGCTGCTCAGGTATGAAACGCGAGGCAGTGATGCTCTGCAGATTAAAAGAAGCCACACGCGGTTCCATTTCCTGTCCCATTCCCGCTGTCCCCCCTTCCCCTCACGCCCGGCAGGGACAGCCCACAGCGAGGAGACGGCACAGAAACGATTTTGCTGAAAGAAATCGCCTCCCTCCTATTCCTGCTGTTCCCAATCCCTATGGGATTCCCGCTAGGCAGGGCTGGGCTGGCTCCGTGAGCCGGCAAAGGGGTCGGGGTGCAGCGAGGGGGTGGGAGGGAGCTCAGTTTAATCTGTAGGATGGATTTGAGGTTCACGGGTTGCCCCCAGGACCTGCTGTTGCTCCTAACCCTGCTGTCCCCCCTAAACCTGCTGTCCCTCCCAACCCTCCTGCCTGTGGCCCAGAGTGATTCAACCCCGAGCGATTTAACCCTACAGTGCCCAAAGGTGATTTTTGTGGGGTGTTGAGGACGCTGAAGAAATGAGTAACATTTCCTGTTTGCTGTGTCCCTGCTCCCGCACAAACCAGGGGCCAAACCCGGTTTGGAGTCGGGGCTGGTGGCACTGGGAACTGCTGGGTGCCTGTGGAGGGAGCAGGAGGGTGGGACAGCAGCAGGAGATGGGGACAGGGTGTGCAGCGAGCCAGCCCCGGCCCCACACCTGATCCCAAACCTGCACCCCTCTTTCCCCTGCTCCAGGTTTTCCTTTCCTCCCCTCCAGGGTCACTCACCTGGAGGAGCTGCAGGGGGACATGGTCCTTCCCCTCCTTCCACACCTTCACTCCTCCCTTGCTGCTTTGTCCTAGAAGATTTCCTGCATGGGGAATATCCATCCATCCCTATCCATTATCCCCAGTTCCACGTGCAGTGACACCTTCAGAAAAGAGCCATTGTCGTACCAGTTGTGAGGCTTGGCTGGAAGGGAGCCGAGCTGTTCCTGCCTCTGCTCAGGCTTAGTTAATTCTTTAATTAGTCTTTGTTCCAAAGTGAGTTCGAGCTGATTAATTACTGGGCTGAGCGTTATAGAATAAAACATCCTCTGTGTGTCCTAAGAGGGGGAGACAAGGGAGATATTTCCTGCTCGTACCTCTTTGGAAAGCTATTCCAGGATTTTTTCTCTGTCTGCCAAGACGGGAAGGTTTTGCCTTTGAGCTGGCAGGAGGTACCTGAGAGGCACACGCTGCGGGCACCTAAATATACATCAAGGGGGCCCAGGAGAGTCTGAGCAGGGGAAAATTGCTCAGTGCTTTCCACGCCTCAGAACGAGCTGGCACCCAGGGAAAGTGGGCAGAGGCTTTGCAAAAGCCACAGGGTGGATTTTTTCGTGCAGCTCGTGACTAAACCCTGCAGCAAGGGACCACAAGGGTCAAGAAACAAGGAGAGGATTTCAGGAGGGATGAATCTGCCAGGAGGAACTGGAGACTGAGCTGGGCGAGACTTGGGAGTTGGGAGGAGGTGGTGCTGCTGCTGCTGCTCTCCCTGAGGTGTGCTGAGCATCCCCCAGCTTTGGGGACAATCCTGGATGGAGCCAAAGCCTCCAAATGCTTCTCCATCCCTGTGCCTCAGAAAGGGAGATTTCTCTGTCGCCAGCCATGGTGAACCCCAAAAAACCACAACAAATCTCCCCCATTTCAGGCACTGTGTGTCACACGTTGCAGAGCCGGGCAGAGAGATGAGTACAGAGCCCTCCCTCCAGAGCAGGAGTTAATGCTGACCTTTAGCTTAGGCTCGGGCCCCAAACTGAACCATTGCTGAGGCAGGAAAAGTCAGCAGTGACTTCTGGAAAGAGGTGCTGCCTTCAGAGCGTCCTGCTCACACACTGGGGAGGGCAATGCTGATTCAAAAGCCAGTTTTAAATTTCAGTTTGGTGGTATTTCTAGCATTATAAAACAATTAGAAGGGAAAATTCCAACCCATACAGCAGGAGCAGCATTAACCATGTGAAAATGAGCTGCTCCCTCATTGCATCCTGGCCCCTCTCACCCAGGAGAGCAGACACGGCACGGGCAGCTCAGGCTCAGACCAAACCGAATTTCCCTGTTCCCATCCCACAGGATTCTTTCCATTTAATGTTTCCTCACTCCTAGAAGGATTTCTAGAGAAGCGGGTTGGTCTTTTTGTGGAAAAGAAAACAATCACCGTGTCCTGGGTTGGTGTTTCCACCATCAAATGCCAGGGGAGCTCGGCAGGGTCGGGCCTGAGCTGCAGCTCAGGTGGAGCCGTTTGGGATCCCTGCAGGGCAGAGGGTTGGGGTCCTTCCCAAATCCCAGTTTGGGGGGGTTTGCAGTGGGAAGGGGCTGGGTGGGGAGGAGATTGGGCAACATTTCTGAGTTCATGGTGATGCTCAGACCCTGGGGTGAGTCACAGCCTCTGGACCGGGGTTTAGGCTGGGCTTTGCTGTTTCCTACACAGAGATCGTGCTGACCACAGGCAGCTTTTATGCCCCTTATCTCCTGCTGGCCTTATCAGCTGCACCAGAGCTGCTCCTTGCCTGCTGGGCCTGCTCTGCTGGACCTGTCCCTTTCCTGCTGAGCCTCGTCCTTACCTTTAGACCCAGGTGCCTCCTTCACACCCTCCACGATTGTAAATCCCTTCCTTTGCACATCTGCTGCAAATTGGTCCCAGTTCTCTGCCCGGCTCAGTCACCCCGGGGCTGTACAGGCACCCTCTGGGCAAATTTGGAAAAGTGTTTGGAAAAGCTGGGTTTGGAGGGTATTTTAAAGGTATTTGGAGGGGGTTTTAAGGGTGTTGGAGGTTGTTTAGGAAACACCCAGGATTTTCATGCCCACTCACATCCCTGTCGTTGGAAGGGACAGAAACTGGGGATCAGCACCTCAGGAACTGCTGGGGAATTGCACAGGACAAGGTTTTGGTGCCTGTTGGACTTGCAGGGCTGGAGGCGTGCACGGTCATGGATCTTGGCCTGATTTATCCAATGGGGATTTTGGGGTGATGAACCTCAAAATGTCTGTGAGGTCCATCCATCCTTCCACAGCAGGGTCAGGCTGGGACAGAGCTGGGGAAATGGTCTGGAACCACCCACTGACCATCCCCTGGAGTGACCCTCAGTCTCCTGTGTCCCCTCAACTGCAGCTCCATCCTTTGGCTTGCCAAGGGATAAAGCAGATTTTGCAAATTGGTGCAAAACGCTGGGAGTTGCTCCCTAAATTCCTCATTCCCCCCCCGAATCCTTGTCCATGTGCAGTAATTCTCAGCAGGGTGTTGGGATGAAGGGATTATTGGGGATGTTTTGGCTGCAGGGCACTCAGATTCATGGAGCTGCCTTCCAGCTTCGATCTTTTTCTTCTCACATCTTTGGAATTCCTGCCGCTGTGCAGAAAACAAAGAGAAACGGAAAGATTTCTCCAGGAACCTGTCAGAATGCAGCTGCAGAGCTGTGACCACGCCGAGTTGTCCATCCCAGGCCAGGTTTGTGGTCTCAGTTCTCCTGAAGACCACAAGCTCTCATTTCTCACAGCCTTACTCAGACCTGGCAAGTGTGAAAACATCAGAGGGAGCAGGGGAGCTTCGGCAACTCCCTGACCTCAGAACCGCTCAAGGAGCAGCGCTCCAGGGTGAATTGAGCTGGCCTGGTTCTGATTTTTGTTCTTTTCAGGTATTAAAAATCTTCGCAGCTGGGAGCTGCTCGGGCTGGGTGGGGCAAAGGAACAGCTCCAAACTGCTCCCGGCTCAGCCTTGGTCCCCAAACCTCGCACAAGGGTGGCCCAAGTGTCTCCATCCCAATCTCTCCTCAGGCCTGGTGCAGCCCTGGCTCTCTGGGGTGGACACAGCCCTAGTGCCCTGCTCAGGAGTGGGGTTTTCCCTGACTTTCCTGCTCTCTGTTTTGCAGGAGGCTGTGGCCGAGCTGTGCTGAATTCCCCAGACACCACTCAGGGTTGTGTGGTCTTTATTTCTTCTCTTTTTTTATGCCCAAACTCCCTCACTTGTTCATGGCTTGGACTCAAATGTGAACCAAGTCTACCTAGAACCCCGACTGTCGCTTTTCTGGGTAGAATCTCCCCAATCTCCCCACAATCCTTGGTTTACTGTGTTTAAACCTGGGAATTGTCTGCTTTTCCTGCTGGTTTTTCCCTCCCTTTGCACAGACCCAGAGCTCTGGGGCTGGCTCAGCCCTGCTGCCTGCAGAGATCAACACCCACCACACATCTGGAGCACAGCTGGAAGGGTCACAAAGGTGTGGGGGACAATAATGGGTTGTCCCTGAGGCGGGGGGGGGAGTTGGATCTGGATGATCTTTAAGTTCCCTTCCATCTTTTCTCTCTGCAAGTGCAGCTCTGGCCCAACAAAGCCCAGCTTTTTGGAGGTCCAGATGGATTCTCTGCACCCCAGGAGAGAGGGAAGTGCTGCCCAGGCAGAGGGCAAGGTTTCTCCTTGCAGGTGAAGCAGTGGGAAGAGGTGTGAGGAGTTTGTTGTGTCTCTGAGCAGGAGAGACCACCCCGTGTTCCCCACAGCCACCAAACCCCGCAGAGGAGGCTCTGCCCGTCAGGAATTTGAGCTCCAGGTTTGTCCCTTGCTGTGGTTGGGATGCCCTGAGCCTCCCTCTGCTTGGTCTCCCTGAACATTTTCTGGTGACACAGAGTCGCTGCTTCGGCTGCCGGAGGTTCCTCCTCTGGAAGAGATCAGAGGAAAAAAATGACGGCTTTCATTGATCCCCCCGGATTTCCTCCGGAATGCAGCCACAGGATGTCAGTGCAGCCATCCAGATGTGGCCTCCTGGTCACCCCCAGCTCCAGATGTGCTGCCTCTGCTCTCTTTGCTCCCCAGCTGAAGGGCAGGAAAATCCTTCCCGGGCAGTTTTCCTGCTCCTCAGCAATTACAGCTGCTCAGGGAATTCCTTTTTCCTCCCTAGCAGGTGAAGGAGGCATGATCTGATCCTGCTTTTCTTCTTGTCAGCATTTCCACCCCACAGAATGCCAAAGGTTTAGATTTTAAGTTGCACTTTTGGTTCTTATTTCTGGGACAAAAATGAAAGGGGAGGGGAGGAATCTCTTTATTGGAATTTACTTGAAAAAACTGGGGTTTTTTCCTGGTTTTTTGTTCAGGATGAAATAACCTTTCTAGGAAATGTTTGGAGCTGGTTGGCATGGTTTTATTAATTCCCTAATTCCCGCTGTGTCCTTGGAGCAAATGGAAATGCATCCATGGGAGACACAGCTGAGGGGTACCAGGACTCATCCCCGGTCTGACTTGGTCCCACAAATTAGACAAAATGCCAAAGTTTTAATACAACCCTGGCAATTTCCCTCCTTGTTTCAGCATTTTCCCGTGGCATAAATGACCTTCCTGAATTCCTCAGTGTTTGAGAGTTGTGGGTAAAAAAAAAGCTTGAAAATGAGGAGAAAAAGGAAGAGCAAAGCCCAAAATCCAGAGCAAAACACAAAATCCAGGAGGGAATGGAAACACTTTTGCATTGTTTATGCCATGCCTTGAAGAAACAGGCAAAATAATCCTTTTTGGTGAGCACCACAGTGAAATTTAAAATTTCAGTGTGGAAGAGAAGTGGGGGACTTGTGTTTGAGCCCCGAAATTCTGCACAACTTCACAGGAACAGAAAAAGAGCCCCAGAGTCCTGGCAGCCACACGTTTGTCACTCGCTGATTCATTGTGGGAGCAGCACAACCACAGGGCTGAAGCTCCTGAGCCTCTCACTGTGGGAACGAGGACTCTCCCTGCCAAAGTGGGCAGAATTTGGGAGATTTCAGTTAAAAGGTGTCATTTTCTGCGTGGTTGGAGGATGCTGGTGGTGCTCAGAGGATGTTGAGGATGTTGAGTGTGGCCGCCCCGGGGAGGGGCTGAGGTGGGACCTGTCACAGCACCTCACTGACCACATCCCCACAGCTTGGACGTCACCTGGGAGATGGGGATTCGCCTCCTGTAAACACTCTGGGCGTTGTTTTTATTTAAGTACAATTTATTATTTCCGATTATTTAATTTCTGACTCTTAGCCCAAGCCCGGGTGCCCCTTGCAGGGCGCTGCTGTTCAGCCTTTGCTGCCAAAGTTCAGAGGCTGAGCTGGGTTTAGGGGGCAAATATCGATGCTCTGCCCTCCCTGGGGCTCTGAAATCAAACATGGGAAGATTGAAATGATTTAATTTCTAATAATCTTTTTGACCCAAATCCTAAAGAGCTGGGGATTGCTCCATTGGGTGGGACAGGGGAGTCTTTGGGGACATTTGGTGACAAGTGCTGAGAGCTGGGCCTCTCCCAGCAGCTTCCTCTCCTCATTTTCCGAGGCACTTGGCCCTAAAGCAGCAGCTGAGAACTCTCAGTGAGTCAGGCACTTTCATCAGAAAAAACCTATTTTTGTTCCTAATGCCTTTGAAGCAGAAGGCTGCAGCTTCAGCATTAAAAGGCAATTTGAGCACTAAATCCTCTTATTCCAAATAAACAGGGAGCTGCGTGCCCCGAGAATGGGAGGATGAGGAGCAGCACAGAGATTCCTCCCTGCCCGGGGTGGGGTTTTGCACCGTCCTCCCTCGGGAAGGAAACAATTCCCTTCCATATTTCAGGGATCCTCTTGGTTTTCTCCTCCTTCCCAAGGCCCCCGTTGTCCCTCTCCCGGGCTCAGCCCCTCGTTGGAGCCTCGCCGGCTCCGGGGAGCTGCTGGGTGCAGGAGGAGGCTCAGCCTCATCCCGCTTTGAATTGCTGGAGGTTGGGCACAGGATGTGCAAAGGAACTTTCATTTCCCCTGAACAGGGACGCTCTGAGGGGGTGGGAAACTGGGGCAGGGGCTCCCAGTGGCCATCCCCAGCTGGTGCCGGAGCCTGACTGGGAGGAGCTGGGACAGCCTGGGGGGCACAGAGCCCTTGTTCTCCAGAGCTGCCTCCACCCAGCGCCCAGCACCTGAACTGGAAACACTGGGGAGTGCAGACTGTGGAAGATGGGATGCCAGGAGTGTTCAAATAATCCAAAGAATCCCAGAACACCCTGAGCTGGATCCCACAGGGATCCTCAGCCCAGCCCCTGGCCCTGCCCAGACACCCCAACAATCCCACCCTGGGCATCCCTGAGAGCGCTGTCCAAACGCTCCTGGAGCTCTGGCAGCCTCGGGGCCCGGGACCATTCCCTGGGGAGCCTGGGCAGTGCCCAGCAGCCTCGGGGGGAAGAACCTTTCCCTGAGATCCATCCCAAGCCCTGACACAGCTCCAGCCGTTCCCTGGGCTCCTGTCCCTGCTCACCACAGAGATCAGAGCTGCTCCTGGCCAGCTCCTCTCGGCACCAGCTCCAGCCGCACCCCCGGGAGGATTGGCCCAGGAATGACAAGAAATGAGGCCGATGTCCGAGTCCTGGGTGCCACGGGAAGATTTTGCTCCTGGAAAAGCCCGTGGTAGCACAGGGATGGGGGGTGGGGGGTGCGGATGGAGCCGCTCCCGGCACACGACAGCCGCGGGCTCTCGATGGGGAAACTCGAGCGATTTTGGCAAGTGGGGAACAGGGGGAGGAAAAAAATACGTGAGTGAAAGGGAAGGGAGTGGAAAGGCTGCATTTAAAGGTTAACACTTGCCCCGGGAGAGGGGAGGTGAGTGTCTGCTCTGAAATAGCATCTGCTGACGCCGGTGTCTCGCAGCTCTTTGGTTTGGGCTTTTTCTTAAAAGACCAATTATGTTCCTTTTTTTCCACTGCCCTCGCTCGCAGCCCTGTTGAGGAGGGAGCCTGATGTGCATCATTGTGAGATCTCCGCTCGTCACCGCCTTCCCAGTGCGGTAACATTAATTCACACCTCCCACACGCGCTGCCTTTCTCTAATACAGCAACACCAACCTGGCACGGAGAGAGGCATCGCAGCAGAAAAAGACTTTCCGCTGAATTACCTCAGTGTTTTGAGTAACCTCAAAAATCACACCACGCTTTTCTTCCCGCTCCCTCCCATCCCTGACGGATGGGGGGGGAGGGTTTGCATCCCACTAAAACACAGCCAGCGCTGCTGTGAGCGGGGAGTGAGGGGTCCGAGCACGGAGAATCCCTGGGCCCTGCAGGCTCTGAGCCGGGAGGTGCTGCAGGGGGATTTGTGCAGGGTGCGTTTGCTTTTTGTCACCGAAAAGGGCTCGGGGAGCCCGGGAGCTGCTGGGAGCCGGAGCGATCCCTTCGGCACAAAGGTGCTGCTGTCCCTGACTGGAACCTGAGCACCAGCCCCTGCCGTCCTGCCGGGCTGTGCCAATGTCCCCATCCCTGGCACCCCGCTGGGCTGTGCCAATGTCCCCGTCCCTGGTGTCCTGCCGGGCTGTGCCAATGTCCCCCATCCCTGGCACCCCGCTGGGCTGTGCCAATGTCCCCAGCCCCTGGCACCCTGCCGGGCTGAGCCAATGTCCCCATCCCTGGTGTCCTGCTGGGCTGTGCCAATGTCCCCATCCCTAGCACCCTGCTGGGCTGTGCCAATGTCCCCATCCCTGTCACCCTGCCGAGCTGTGCCAATGTCCCCATCCCTGGCACCCTGCTGGGCTGTGCCAATGTCCCCGTCCCTGGTGTCCTGCCGGGCTGTGCCAATGTCCCCATCCCTGGCACTCCGCTGGGCTGTGCCAATGTCCCCAAATTCCCATCTGCACAGTGCCACCCATCGACGTGCAGGGACCCAGAGCATCAGGTGGGTGTTTCCGTGCAGGTTTTAGCACAGGAGCTGCCCCGCTGGGGCTGGTGCAGAGGACAGAGCACAGGGGACAGGGCACAGAGGTCTGCGAGGGCTCTGACTCTGCTTTAATTCACACTGTCCCCAAAAGGCCCCGGGCAACCGCTGGCACCGCGAAGTCTCTTCCCAAATACTCAGAGGAGCCATCCTCCTCCACGAGAAAGGGAAGATAAAGGGCTGGTGGAGGTGTTCCATCACCTGCAGCGGTGGCAGTGCCCAGGCACCCACAGGGGAGGTGGCAGAGTGGCCAGAGGAGCTGCTCCGAGGGCACTCCCAGCCCGTGGGGATGGAGAGGGGAAAGCAGAGAGGAGCTCCGTGCTCCTGCCTCCATCCCCGCGGGGTGCTGGGGGGGAATCCGTAGGGAAAGGAGCTGCTGCTCCAGCAGAAGGAGGAAAAAGAGGATTTGCGGGGCTGCAGCTGTGCCAGCTGTGCCAGCTGTGGCTGCAGCAGTGCCCGCTCGGGGCTGTGGTCACTGCAGGGATGACCAGGGGCACAAGGAGAGCCCTGACCACGAGCAGCCTTTAGCAGAAAAAGGAACAGCCTGACGAACAAAGGTGTGATGGCTCAGCTGATAGCGGGGATGCACAGTAACACCCGGGGTGTGCCTGGTCCCCCCCCCGTGGCTCCCTTGCAGCTCACAGGAAATAATTGCAGCTCTTTGCTCCACGGGGCCGCGGTCTGTGGGACACGGTGCCACAGCTCAGCCACGGGGACAGCCCTGGGCAGGCAACAGCCAGGGGTTGTGCGGGGCTGGGAGTGGTTCTGGGGGATCCCAGGAGCTGCTCCTTCCTCCAGGGAGCTCAGATTTGGGGCTGGGTTTGTAAGGAGAGGTGAACTGGTTTTCTCTGGGAGTTTCGGGGGAAATGAAGTGACCACTTGGAGTCCATTTGAGAACGAAACACTCTTTGCTGGTCAGAAATCCCTGGAAGTGTCCTGCAAGATGCCTCCGGCATACCTGACACCTCCTCCCTGCACCCCTCTGGCCTCCCTCCTGCATCCCTCCCGCATTCCTGAGCCTCCCCTCTGCTCCCCTGCAGTGTCCCTGTGACAGCCCTGCCCCATCCCATGGCCCTCCCACATCCCTGCAGTGCCCAGCTCCTGGCAGGGCCTTTCCTGGCTCCTGGGGCAGCTCTGGGAACGCTTCCCGTGCTCTGGGAGAGATTGTGGTGCTGCCAGGCCGATCCCAGAGCCTGCGTGGTCCTGGGGCCATTGGGGCAGGGCAGGGATTGGGGGCGAGTCCCTGCTCCAGGCTAGGCCTGAACCCGGGACTGGGGAGCCCCATCCCAGTGTCCCTGCAGGGCTGGGGGGCAACACAACTCCCTGGGGCAGGGAACACCTTCCCTGGGGTTGGAATTCCCCATGGAATCCCGTGGGACTGGGAGGATGTCCCCAGGGGCGCTGTGACATCACCTGGGTCAGGGTGGGGACAGTGGAAGCCCTGCCCTGGCAACCCCGGTGTTGGGGGGTCCCTCCGGGCACCTCTGCCCTGCCCCAAAGGGGACCCAGCCGGGCCTGGCAGAGGCAGCACCCGAGGGACCCCCCAACACCGGGGTTG
>VXAD01000738.1:337667-355086 GCA_013399195.1 Dicrurus megarhynchus
GCTCAAGGGTCCTGAGGGGTTTTGTGGTCTGATTTGGGGATTTTTTGGTGTTGTTTCTTGCAATGCTGGGGCTCAGCGATGCCATCGCCAGCAGAGGTGACACCCCTGGGCACACGGTGCCACAGCTCAGCCACAGGGACAGCAGTGGGCAAAGGCAGCAGCCAGGGGTTGTGAGGGGCTGGGAGTGTCGGGGGGATCCCAGGAGCTGCTCCTTCCTCCAGGCGCCTGCAGCCCCAGGGATGGGATTTTCCGTGTCCTGTGCAGGTTTAGCACCCCCAGGATGCTCCCTGGGATCCTCTGCTTTGGGTAGGAGTGTGGTGGGAAAGCCAATGGTGCTCCNGGACAGCAGTGGGCAAAGGCAGCAGCCAGGGGTTGTGAGGGGCTGGGAGTGTCGGGGGGATCCCAGGAGCTGCTCCTTCCTCCAGGCGCCTGCAGCCCCAGGGATGGGATTTTCCGTGTCCTGTGCAGGTTTAGCACCCCCAGGATGCTCCCTGGGATCCTCTGCTTTGGGTAGGAGTGTGGTGGGAAAGCCAATGGTGCTCCCAGCTGCTCACAGCAGCTCAAGGGTCCTGAGGGGTTTTGTGGTCTGATTTGGGGATTTTTTGGTGTTGTTTCTTGCAATGCTGGGGCTCAGTGAGGCCACCCCCAGCAGAGGTGACAACCATGGGGACACGGTGCCACAGCTCAGCCACAGTGCTTGGAGGATGCTGGTGGTGCTCAGAGGATGTTGAGGATGTTGAGTGTGGCCGCCCCGGGGAGGGGCTGAGGTGGGACCTGTCACAGCACCTCACTGACCACATCCCCACAGCTTGGACGTCACCTGGGAGATGGGGATTCGCCTCCTGTAAACACTCTGGGCGTTGTTTTTACTTAAGTACAATTTATTATTTCCGATTATTTAATTTCTGACTCTTAGCCCAAGCCCGGGTGCCCCTTGCAGGGCGCTGCTGTTCAGCCTTTGCTGCCAAAGTTCAGAGGCTGAGCTGGGCTTAGGGGGCAAATATCGATGCTCTGCCCTCCCTGGGGCTCTGAAATCAAACATGGGAAGATTGAAATGATTTAATTTCTAATAATCTTGGTTCTTGCAATTCTGGGGCTCAGCGATGCCACCCCCAGCAGAGGTGACACCCATGGGCACACAGTGCCACAGCTCAGGACAGGGACAGCCCTGGGGCTCTGGGGGGGTCCCAGGGGCTGCTCCTTCCTCCAGGCAGCCCCGATTTGGGGTTGAGTTTCCAGGGAGGGACGAGCTGGTTTTCTCTGGAAAGTTTCAGGGGTGTTGGAGTGACCACTTGGAGTCCATTTGAGACTCAAGTTCTCTTTGCTGGTCAGAATTCCCTGGGAAAGTGTCCTGCAGGAGTCCTCCAGCATCCCTGACACCTCCTCTCTGCATCCCTCCCGCATTCCTGAGCCTCCCCTCTGCTCCCCTGCAGTGTCCCTGTGACAGCCCTGCCCCATCCCATGGCCCTCCCACATCCCTGCAGTGCCCAGCTCCTGGCAGGGCCTTTCCTGGCTCCTGGGGCAGCTCTGGGAATGGAATGTGGGACGTGCCCGAGGGCCCTGTGACATCACGGGGGCCGTGTGGGGTCAGTGGAACCGCAGCCCCGGCGACCCCGTGTTGGGGGGGTCTCTGCAGCCACCTGTGCCCTGCCCCAGAGGGGAGCCCCTCCCTGCAGGGAGCAGCACGTCCTGGGACATCCTGCTGGACGCTGTCCGGGGCCGCGCTGACCACTGGCTGCCACCTGCCCCGAGCCACAGGTGCCACCTTGCTGGGGGATTGGCATCGCTGAGCTGCCCTGGCTGGGCACAGGTAGGGGTCCCTTGGGCATCGTGGAGGTGACACCAAACCCTGCAATTCTGGGGCTCAGCGATGCCACCCCCAGCAGAGGTGACACCCATGGGCACACAGTGCCACAGCTCAGGACAGGGACAGCCCTGGGGCTCTGGGGGGGTCCCAGGGGCTGCTCCTTCCTCCAGGCAGCCCCGATTTGGGGTTGAGTTTCCAGGGAGGGACGAGCTGGTTTTCTCTGGAAAGTTTCAGGGGTGTTGGAGTGACCACTTGGAGTCCATTTGAGACTCAAGTTCTCTTTGCTGGTCAGAATTCCCTGGGAAAGTGTCCTGCAGGAGTCCTCCAGCATCCCTGACACCTCCTCTCTGCATCCCTCCCGCATTCCTGAGCCTCCCCTCTGCTCCCCTGCACTGTCCCTGTGACAGCCCTGCCCCATCCCACGGCCCTCCCACCTCCCTGCAGTGCCCAGCTCCTGGCAGGGCCTTTCCTGGCTCCTGGGGCAGCTCTGGGAATGGAATGTGGGACGTGCCCGAGGGCCCTGTGACATCACGGGGGCCGTGTGGGGTCAGTGGAACCGCAGCCCCGGCGACCCCGTGTTGGGGGGGTCTCTGCAGCCACCTGTGCCCTGCCCCAGAGGGGAGCCCCTCCCTGCAGGGAGCAGCACGTCCTGGGACATCCTGCTGGACGCTGTCCGGGGCCGCGCTGACCACTGGCTGCCACCTGCCCCGAGCCACAGGTGCCACCTTGCTGGGGGATTGGCATCGCTGAGCTGCCCTGGCTGGGCACAGGTAGGGGTCCCTTGGGCATCGTGGAGGTGACACCAAACCCTGCAGGGGACACCAAACCATGGAGGTGACACCAAACCATGGAGGTGACACTAAACCCTGCAGGTGACACCAAACCCTATAGGGGACACCAAACCCTACAGGTGACACCAAACCGTGGAGGTGACACCAAACCCTGCAGGGGACATCAAACCTCACAAGTGACACCAAACCCTGCAGGTGACACCAAACCCTGCAGGGGACACCACACCATGGAGGTGACACCAAACCCTGCAGGGGACACCAAACCCTGTGGGTGGCACCAAACCCGGCAGGGGACACCAAACTGTGCCTGTGAATTCAGTGATTGGCACTGACAACATTTAGCATTTGCTGCAAGAACAACCAGTTCACAAATGAAATTCCTGGCTGGGCATAGTGGAGATCTTCTGGCTGCCCCAGGATGAGGTTCCCAGTGGAGAAAGGCTGATGAGATGCAATTAGATTAATTCACTAATTAGAGGAAGGACTGAGGGGGATGAGCAGGAAGGACAAGCCCTTGCCTGTGGAGCTGTAAATCCCAGCTGGGGCTGGGTGCCCTCGCTGTGGGTGGTGGGGTGGGAGCTCGGGACCCTGCTCTGGACAATCAGCTCAGGTTGCTCCCGTTCTCTCCATGAAAGGTGGGACAGGATGGAATTCTGACCCCGGGAAGCGGTGCTGGGTTGATGCTGAGAGCAGGAGGTGGCAGAGGTGTCTCAGTGTGACTCCCTGCAGGGTGGCCTTGCTGCACAAAGAGATTTTTGACAGCTGCTTCCAAAGCACACGGAGCATTTCTCCATCTGTGGGAGCCAAGTGGACTAGGAACTGCTGGGGAGAAGGATGAGGAGCAGCTGAATCTCATCTGTGCAGCTCGGGCTGGTTTGCAGTGCCCAGGAGAGACTGACAAAGTGGCTGTGACCTCACAGCAGCTCCCTGGCAGTGCCAGGCACAGTGCCAGGTGGGATCGCTGCTGCCACAGGCCCCTTCACCCTCTGGCAGCAGCAGGGACTCTGCTGGGTGCCGTGGGGACAAACACAAGGCCGGGAATGCTGAGGAGCTGCCCTGGTGCAGCTGCAGGGGAAGGGGACAAGAAAGGCAGAGGGAGGCAAAGGCTGTGCAGGGGCGCAGGGAGGGGCTGCAGCAGGAGCTGGGGGCAGATTCCTGAGCTTCTTCACCCACTTTTTCTGCCTTTCCCCAGCCCAGTCCTTGCCCAGGGCAGAGGCTGAGCCCCCTGGCTGGTGCTGAGCTGGGCAGGTTTTTTGGGAGTAGCAGCTCCACAGCAAACACGGGCGGGTGTCCAACCCCAGCACGAAGCTCATCGTGACACAGCACGGGGGCTGCAGGGAGGGGCTGCAGCAGGAGCTGGGGGCAGATTCCTGAGCTTCTTCACCCACTTTTTCTGCCTTTCCCCAGCCCAGTCCTTGCCCAGGGCAGAGGCTGAGCCCCCTGGGTCGGTGCTGAGCTGGCCTAGCCCTGCAGCCTTGAGCTCCAAGCCCAGCATGAAGCTCATCCTGACACAGCAGAGGGGATGCTCAGGAGCACTGTGGGATGTGGGGCCTCCCATTCCTTGGGAAGCAGCCCTGGATTGAGGCCTATGGGCACCAACCACCCCCAGAGCACCCTTGAGCCCTTTCTCCCTGCGAGCTGCTGCTCCCTCCCCTCGCAGTTGTCTTGGTGCCCCTTTCTCGTTGTTTTTCAGCTTTAATTTTGGCTCTGGTTTTGGGGCTCGGCTGTGGGGGACCCCTGGCAGGGCTGGGGTTTGCCCCCTGCCCAGGATGGCAAAGCTGGGTGGGGTTGGTGGTACCTGGCATGTCCTGGACTGGCAGTGAGTGCTCGTGCTGTGCTGGGCACAGGGGGATGCTCTGCAGATCTTCCTGCAGAAAGGAACAATTCCTTCAGGAAGTGGGGTCTCGAGTGGTGCTGGGAAGGTTTCCTTGGCGTTTTGGATCCCCAGGAACAGCTCAGGCAGAGCTGCATGAGGCTTTTCTGCATTAGATCAGCTGCTTGTGCCTTTCTGTGAGGAATGTGCCCCGTGCTCCCAGTTTGTTCCGGGCCTGGAGTGCTCCTGGAGCTTCCCTGGGAAACTGCTGGGTTTTTTACATTCCCTTTGGTCCCTGGGCTGGACAGGCCAGCGGTGCCAGCTCTGCCCTGCAGGGTGTGCTGGGCCTCTCCTCTCCAAACCCTGGGCAGAGGTGATGTGGCTCCTGGTGTGAGAGGCAGCTCTTCCCCCGGGGCCATGGTGGGAAAAGGAAATATCAGAATATCCAGGAAACAGGTCCAAAACCCAGCACCTTCCTCTCCCAGTGTGTGCCAGCTTCTCACCTCTGCTGTTGGCTTCACTCGTGGCGTTTTGGGAGTGAGAGACTCCCCGGGGGAGAGGGGAACCAGGGGGAAGGAAACCGAGGCACAGCAGGGACAGTCAGCTGAAGATCCGGGGCTTTTCCCAGGAAAAAGGCAAGGCTGGAGCCAAGGCAGGAGCTGCCAAGGCAGGAGCTCTGCTCTGGTGGCACAAAGCTGTGTCAGGGCTTGGGATGGATCTCAGGGAAAGGTTCTTCCCCCTGAGGCTGCTGGGCACTGCCCAGGCTCCCCAGGGAATGGTCCCGGCCCCGAGGCTGCCAGAGCTCCAGGAGCGTTTGGACAGCGCTCTCAGGGATGCCCAGGGTGGGATTGTTGGGGTGTCTGGGCAGGGCCAGGGGCTGGGCTGAGGATCCCTGTGGGATCCAACTCAGGATATTCCAGAACTTTATGATTCTGGTGTCTGGGCTCAGCCCTGCTCTGCCACAGCTTTCCTGAGCGCCCATGGGAGCTGGGAATTCCTCCCCACTCCCAAGGTCCCTGTCCCAGGGCGGCAGCCGCGCTCAGGACACTCGGGGTGACAGGGACACCTCGGAGGTGTTTTGCAAGAGCTCTGAGAGCTTTTAATCGATGTTTGCTGACATAATTGGTGCTTCAAGCCCTTTGTTTGAGCGAGCAAAGAGATCCTAATCCTCTACAGGAAACTGAGCTGGGGGCGAACTGGTCGGACCTGCCCTGGAGGAGCTTGGCTTTGAAAGCAAAACCCGCCCTGGTTGCGTGGAAACATCGCCTGCGATGGAAGGATTAATGACTAATCGTGGCTTCATTAATTCTGATCGAATGCTTTCACTTTCAGAGAGTCCATTTAATGATAGGATCAAATAATTGCAGAGAAACAGCCCCGGGTCTTGTGCTCGGGAGGAAATTGGGGCACGAAATGGGAGTTTTGGGGCAATTCTGGCTGGGTGAGAGGGGCAGGGAAAGGTGCTGAACTCTAAAAACAGATCCTGCACTGTGGGATGGGAGCTGAGGAGCAAAACCTCCGGGATTTCTGCAGAGCTTCTGATTTGGGATGACAAAAACGCTGAGACAGGGAAAACACAACTTCACGGCAGTAAAAAGTGGCATTTATTGAACTGAAATCAGCAGCAATCTGAAAAAAAACCACAGCCTGGCTGTGTCACAGATTTAACAATGTCTCTTTACATCATAATGTCATAATTATAAATAGATGAAATATTTGAATTAATTTAAGGTATTTACATTTTTAAAGCTCAGTGGTGAAAAAGCTAAAATCTAGGTGGGATTTCTAAGTCTACAACAGTCAGTCCCCAAAAATCTCTGAATTAGTAATAATTTCAAGCCTTTTTCAGAAAACTGACGTTAACACTGAAGGACCTTGCAAACTGCACCTCCTGGTAGTTTTTCTTTTCCTCTGGTTGTGTAATATTTCTATAAAATTTATATTTCTATGAAACACTTCAGTGCAATACAAAAATATTTTCCTCAGCACCTGCACTGTTGGCAGTTTCCTGGAGTATGAAAAGAATCATGGCAATAGTGCAAAGATTTGTCTCGAGGCGAGAGAAAACGCTGAAATAATTTATTAAAAGGAATATTTTTCTAGTTTTTAGAGCTATTTTTTCCTTCATCAGTGGATGAACAGGTCTGGGAAGACCGAGCTGAGGTGTCAGTGAACCTTCCCTGTGCCCAGGTGGGGGAAGTACAGCCCGTACAGGCCCTGCTGCACCTGGTACAGGTGGGACTTTCTCCTCAGGCAGGAGAGCACCTGGTGGGAAGAGAGCTCAATTAGTGGGGAAAAACCAAAATTATTGGGAAAAGAACAAAATTAATGGCAAAAGAACAAAATTAATGGCAAAAAAATGGAATCCGTGCTCTGCCTGTCATTAGATGCCCCCAAATCACGTTGCCAGGTGGGAAGGGAGGGATTTGGGGAATAAATGTTTGCCTAAAGCTGTGAGGCAGTTCTGCAGCAGAGGGGTTTCCTCTCCTAAATCCTGTTGGCTGTAATTTTGACTCCTGACCCGCCCTGCTCTCTGTAGATTTAGCTCTTCTCCTCAGCTGGTGCAAAGCAAACTTTTCAACCAGTGATTTTTAGATGTTGTCCCCCACCAAAACACCGCCAGAGGTGGGAAGAGGATCTCCTCTGCCTTTTCCAAGGATTTGCAGCCCTGCCAGGCTGCTGCTGTCTGTAGGTTAAGAGCACTGAATAGAGAATTCTCCATGCGGTTCCCACAGGCTGTTAAAAATGTTGTCTTTGGCACTGCCTCGCCTGGAACCTGCTCATCCTGCAGGTATTTGGACAGGGAAGAGGTTTAGGAAATGCCACAGGGAGTTCCCTAATTCCACCTGTGGATTCCCTAATTCCACCTGTGGATTCCCTAATTCCTGCTTGTCATCTCGGTGTTGGCCTCACCTTTGGGTTTGTGTTTTCCCCTCCGCAAAAACTCAGTGCCAGCCACGATCCTGCTGCTTTTCTGGGAGGGAAGATCCTGCTTCCTGTCCTAAAAATCTGCTCAGCTGACTCTAAACTCCCTTCCCCATCTTGGGCTCCCCAGTGCTGGGAAGAACCGGCAGGGACTGAAGGATTTGGGGTGGGTTTGGCTGTTAGCAGGCACTGGGATCCTTGGGAGTGTGTCTGAATGTCCCTCCTGGGGCTCTGCAGGAGTCAAGGGACAGGTGGGACAGCAAAGGGGACACTCACCAGGAAGCACAACAAGAGGAGGAGGATGAAGCCCAGCAGGGCAAAAAGGCAGATGAGGATGATGGCCCAGAACTGAAGCTCTGCAAAGGAAAAAAAAAAAAGGCATGTCAGGTTTAGGGACTCCTCCATAAACTTTAGGGATTATGAGAGGGAGATCTCACCCTGGCAAAGTTCAGAAGTGCTGAACACTCTGTAGGTCAGGGCAAATTACAGAAATTTGGGGAAATGGAGTGAGAGTCCAAGGATCCACTGCAGGGAGCAGCAGAGCCCCCAGCTGATTCCAGGGATGTTCAGAGTGACAAGGTTCTGGGATGTTCAGAGTGACAAAGTTCTGTCTTAGCTGCTTCTGGACTCTTTTGGGGACAGGGCTCAGGGAGTCAGCAAAGCTATAGTAGTTTTACCAGAGTGTTTGAGGTGCATGGGAAAGCAACAGTTCAGGGTATTTTTTTTCTCTCTCCTGTTTGCTGTCAGTGCTGGGGCTGTAGCTGAGCTGAACCATATCTGGTCTGGTCTTTTTTTAGAAATACTGCAATTATCAAAATCTGTTGGTGCCAGAGTTTTAAAACAGCTTCTCAAATTGCACTGCTTTTGCCTGTCCCTCAATTCCATTTCCCTCAGGCTGGTGGCACCTGCTGTTTGCTACCAAGAGCCCTGGAATTTTGGTCTTTTCCATGGGTTTAGTCTCATTCCAAGATATCTGATGCTAATTTACTACAGCTCAAGTATTTATTAGGGTTCAAGTATTTATTAGAGCTCAAGCATTGAGTGGCTGTCAGGTCAATCCTTTCCAGAAAAGCACCTACCAGATCTTTTGGACTCGGGTTCATCTATCTTGAGTGGAGAGTAACCTGGAAATGAGGAGTGGGACACATGAGGAATGGAACTCTGGAGCTGATTAAAACAAAAATTAAGAAGAATTCTCCAAAGTCTCTCACCTTCCACCACCAGACTCTGCTCCTCCAGCTCGTAGCTGGGGCCCAGCCTGGTGAAGCCCTGGGTCAGGAGTTTCAGCTCCTCAAACACCTCCTGCTCTTGTAAAGCCCCTGAGACGGGATCCGGGGTGAACTCACAGATTGAGGCAACCTCTGTGTGTCCTTTGCCATGGACAGGCCTGGAGGGTGATGGGCAGAGAGGAGAGAAAATGAAGTGGAGCTGAGAGAGGGATTTGGAGTCTCGGGTTTGCAGATGTCCCAGCGATGTTTTATTGGGATGGGATCGCTTTTAGCAGCTTGTTCTGGGTGAGACAGGAACTCCTGCAGCCCTGAGAAATCTCTCCACTGATTTAATCCCCAGCAAGGCATTTTTAAGAGGTGAATCAGCTCTATTTCTAAGAGGAAAATCAACTCTATTTCTAGGAGTTAAATCAGCTCTGTGTCTAAAAGTTAAATCAGCTCTGCTGCTTTGTTCCTCCAGAGAGGAGCTGCAGGAGCCTCACACAGGCAGATTTTGTCCTCAGGCTGGTCAGTTCTGCTGATGGTTTTCCTTCTGTGTGTCGGTGGAATTTGAGCTTATTTGAACACATTAAACAAGAGAATGAACGTGTTTGCTTTACCCTGGGATTGTTCATGCATGAAAGCACCGAAACAAAACCAGCTCTGTTTGGACAGAAACTTTTTGTGGTGAAGGCAAAACTGACTGAGGGTGAATGAAGTGACTCCCGTGTGTCACTGGGGGCACAGAGGTTGGCAGGGAGGTGTGGGCACCTTGAATTTCTTCCTGAACTGCTCTTTTGGGACTTGAAAAAAGCACTGGACGTACCCAAAGCTCTCCACAGTGCAGCCAACAAATTGGTCCTTCAGGTGGCTGCTCCTGAATACCTCGAGCTGATGGGGAGAAACAAAACAGTTGAGGAAAGCTGAGTTAATTTAATAGATCCTTTGGGCAGGGAGCTCAAGCTGTTGCTGTTCATTTCACCTCTTTCTCAATCTTCTCTTTGTTCTCTTGGTACATCTGGGAGCTGGAGTCCCGCAGTTCTGGCGAATAGGGAAGGTTGGAGATTTGGAAATTTAATCCGAAGTTTTCTTTGCCAGACTTGAGGGGTGTCTTGTGAGTTGCTGCCTCAACTGAGAGTTCCAAGGCTGGAAGTGGAGAGGAAAATTAAATTCTAGCAGAGAGAAACTGAGGCTTTCCCACCCAGCAGCACTGAGCTGCAGCCTTTTAGCTTGAAGCTTTAGATTGGCAGAACTTGAGTTGCACTGGGGTCTGACAGGAAATTCCCAAGGTACCAGGCCATTCATTTCTTTGGCATGCTGCACTTTGGGAAAAAAAGTCTGTTTAGCTCTAGATGGTTGAAGTTGTGGCAAGCAGTTCCCACTTCATTTTCTGATTCCTTAATATTGAATAACACCTAATTTTGAATAGCAATTTAATTTTGAGTAACACTTTAATATTGAATAACACCTTAATATTCAATAACACCTTAATATTAAATAACCCCTTAAGCCATCGAGGACTACAGGACTGAATGTCTGAATGGCCCAACTCAGAGTCCAGTGACTCAACTTCGTAATAGATTTATTTCTGCTCTGACAGAGCAGAATTTGGGAAATTCTCAATGTGCCATGGCAAAGTGAGTTCTCTGGGCAGGGGTTTGATCCACGTACTGTCCACTGAGATTTCCTGCAGTCGGTAGCTGCTCCCCAGCCACAGCCCGGTGCTGTTGGAGGTCCTGTCCTGGAAAGTCCTTTCAACCACGGCCCTGTTGATGTTGGGATCGGGCTGGAAGAAGCACTGGCAGTCGACCACTATGGATCCAAGCCTGTGGGCAGAGGGACAGAGGTTCAGAGATAAACAGGGTGGGCAGGAGGCTCCACGTGGGAAGGAGTTTCCTGAAGGGTTCCTGCTTCTTCTGAGGGTTAAAGTAACGTGGTGGAATAATTGTGTGGAATGGGCTGGTTGGGGCTTTTGGATAAGGACAGGAATTAAAATTTTACCTCTTGTCTGGACAAATTTAGGTTGTCTTGCATGAATGCAAGGAAAGAGCAGCACTTTTAGGTTTTTTAAAGCTTTTGCCCTGTGGGAGGTTCCCTTGTCCAAGCCTCATTCCATCCTGAGCAGGACACGGCAGCTCACTTGTAAAATCTACTGGAGTGCAAGTTGAGAGGAGTGCAGGGGTCACAGGATCACCAGTTCCCAGTAAAAGGATGGAATCAGTAATTCCTGAGGTACTCAGAGACCTGAGAGTGCCTTAAAGAAACCCTGACTGAGAAACCCTAATCCAAAAAAAATTCAAACTGACAAATTCTGGGAAGCCTGGAAATGCCTCTTTAGGGCATCAATTTCCAACAGGAGAACGGAGGGGATGAATTCCAAAGGGGCCAATGGTGCTTGGCCATGGTGAAACAGTGCCAGGGTGTGGCAATCTCTAAACAAAATCAGATTTTATCCCAAACCTCAGCCCAGTGATCTTGCAGGTCAGGAACTGGTCCCGCAGGTCGCTCTGACGGTACAAGTCATTCATCTGAAATGCAAATGTCACATTAAATATTAATGAGTTTGGGCACTGTGGGGATGCTTTAGGCCAGCAGGAAGGATTCGAGCTCTGGAGAAACACCGGGGTTATTTTTTGCTGGTTGCATTTCATGGCAGTTGGGTTTTACTTTGGAAGAGGCACTTTCTGGTGCTGGGGTCCAGCCTGGCAAACATTCCTGCCTTATCCGAGCAGGATGCCGGTGTGGGAGAGCAGTGTCCTGAGTGACAGCCCAACCTCACAGACCCACAGCTCAAAGAGAGCAAAGCCCACCCAATCAGGGCCTTATCAGGTTGATAAGTTGGATTGGTGCTGAAGAGAAAGCGTTGGATTCTAGGAATGAATTACGGATGTGCTGACCAGGGATTTGCCCAGCAGGGGTTGGCCTTGGATGCACTTCTGGAGGTGGGAGTGAAATGCCGAGGGTGTCTTCATTTAGCAGATCAACTCTGGCATTTTACAGTCCATGTCTTTGGCTGGAGAGAATTTCTTAAGACCACATGGCATCATGGAATGGTTTGGGTTGGAAAGGACCTTAAAGATCCTCCAGTCCCAGCCCCCTGCCATGGGCAGGGATTACACCCACCAGGCACAACTTAACAAAACCAAAAGTGAATCAAAGGCCAATCTCATCTTTGAAACATTCCTGAAATTATTGTTCCCAAATGTTGATTTTTAATTTTTTTTTTTAATTAAGACATATGTCTTTGGCAGCTGCTTCAAAACCTGACCAGCCAGAAATATTCTCAAATATTCTCAAATACCTTCTTACCTTGTTGGTGATGCTTTCCACTGCTGCTCTGTATTCTGGAGACTGGGAGTCAGGGTTGGTGAGGTTTTCATTGACTATTCTGAAGCTCAGTCTGTAGCCTAATTTGGCTACCACTTCAGTTAAGACAGGCTTTCTGGTGGCAGCTGTGTCTGTGAGGGGGAAACCTAAATAAAAAGGGTAGAGCGAATTTATTTTTAGATCTGTCCATACCACAAAACAATATAAGTACATCCCTGCTTAGATCATATAACGTAATGATGAAATTCTCCAGGAATTTGTGTGATTTAAGGGATGGAAATGCTGCCAGCATGGCAATATCCTGTTGGATTGGTTTGGTCATTGTGTCAAACTTTAGAGAAAACCAACAAACCGAAGGGTTTCTCAGTGCTCAGGCCCCAGTCATGAGGAGTGATCTGCAGGAAATCCCAAAATCCTGTTATCCCGATGGATGCTTACCATTGACACACAGGCTGTTCCTGTCCAGGCTGTAGTGGCCCAGTTTGGTGACATCATTGGTCATGGTGCTCAGCTCCTGGTAAAGCTTTTCTCTGTCAAACCTGGCCAGGCTGGCGTTGTCCTTGTAGCTGCACACAGCGTCCACTTTTGTGTCATCCCCAGGCCTTCCAGACCTAGGGAAAAATGTCAGACACGTTCTTTGGGACACTGCTCTGCTGGAGGAACTCCCCGTGGGGTTTTTAGGACAGACACCAAACCCTCAGTGCCAATGGGCTCCTGCATCCTTCACCAGGCTCTCCAGAACTGGGGTGATGACATTGAGATACTTAAATTATTTTACCAGCTAAAAAAAATCCTGGCTGGACAGGGAGGTGTCACTGCTTCTGTTTTCTGGCCTCAGAACAACCATGAATTGAAGGTGTGCAAGAATGGATAAAGAAGTGATTCATTGCCGTTTCAGGAGTATTTTAAGTGTTTTATATTTAGGTATTTTGGTATCTCAGACACTTTTAGTTTAGTATTTTTCAGATACTTTCAGTGTCTGCAGGGAGGGCTCAGAGTATGGACCAGGGTCTGCTCCCTGCTGATGAGGAATGGGACAGGAGGAACAGGCAGGAACTGATGCCCAGGAAGTTCATGAGCGTGAGGAAGAACTTCTTCCCTGTGCAGTGACCAAACACTGAAACAGATTGTCCAGAAAAGTTGTGGAATCTCCTCACTGGAGATATTCCAGAGCTATCTGGACACAATCCATGTGCTCTGGGATGACCTTGCTGGAGCAGGGAGGTGGGACCAGGTGACCCACTGAGGTCCCTTCCAACCTGTCCCACCCTGGGATTCTGGAATTCTGAGTCTTACCTAAATCTCATGGCTTTACATCCTGTGTAGGCAGAGCTTATGCTGCTCCTTTTGAAAAGAGGGTCAAGCTGTCAAAAAAAAAGGACAGTTGAGAGCTGGGAATCACACCCTGAGTTTAATGCAGGCAGATTTAGGTCACCACCATGACCTAAGGGGCATAAGCAGAGCCAGACTCACGTAGTGGTTCATAACTTTCACTGTGGATTTGAATTTGCGGGAATTTGGGTCATCCAGATCTGCAGTGTAGCGGAGGTTGGTCAAGGTGAAGTTAAGTGTGAAATTCCTGGATGTTGGTCTTGGTGCAGCTGTGGTGCTCCGAGCTGTAATCAAAGGGGAGAAGGATTAGGAATTTCCTACCAAAAAATCTGTTTTCACTTTCAAAACTTTCCTAATCCCAGCACACCTCAAAGCTACTCTGAATAATCTCTTCCACTCTGAATTTATGAGAGCTTTTTTGAGCGCTTCCCCTGAAATGAATTTGGCAAAATGAACTCGGCAAAATGAATTTGGCAAAATACTTACGGGACCTCTCAAGGGGTTCATTGTAACCTGAAAAGGAAATGCAAGAGAAAGAGTTATGTAAGAGAGCATCCACTTGGTAGAATGTAAGTGGAGAGGGGGGTGATTAAAAGGGTAACTTGGGAATGAATCATCAGAACCAGGCCCCAAGGGTGTGAATGTGTTAAACAAACAAAGCTTAGGCAGAAAAAGGTGTTTTGGAAGAGCAGGGCTACAACGAGAAAATGTGTGTGCCAATGTTTAATTAAACACTGTGGGACAGAAATCAGGTGAAATGTTCACAGGCAGGTGAACGATTGAGGTCAAAACTAAAATTACGTCACTCTTCAATGTAATATAGAAATTTAAATCTTCAAAAATGTCAAAGTGGAAAGTTTTTAAATCTTACACTTCATCTTACACAGATAAATTATGCAGAAAACTCCAGACCTTCTCCTCAAGGTCACTTTTTTAACATTGAGGTGATCCCTGAGAGCCAAGGTGGTCCCAAACTGCTCCAGTGCCCGGAGGAACGGGAAAATCAAACACTCACCATTGACATAGAGGCTCTTGTTGTCCAGGCTGTAGATTCCCAACTTGGTGATGCCACTTGTCATTCTCCTCAGCTCTTGGTAAACCTCAGCTGGGTTAAACTTGGGCACCTGGGAGCCCTTTGCATAGCTGCAGATGGTGTCCACTCCTGTGCTATCCCTGCTCTTCCCAGGCCTGAGGAATTGAATATCATGGAGCTTCTCTTACTTATTAAAAATATTTTGGGGGTTTTATTCTGATGTAATTAAAAAACCCCTCCCCATAAATCTGTCCACATTTCTCAGATGAAGTGCAGAAATTACTGAATATGGTCTTACGAGGAAAAAGGCTTTGTAAGATAAAGAATCATACAAAAGGGCATAGAAACTTTATTATAATGGAAGCAGCTACTTGAAAAAGGAGAACAATTATTAAAGTGTCAGTCAAATGTAAGGAAATCCATTTGCTGCAGTTCCAAGGGAATCTCTCAGGTTATTGCTCACCTGAATCCCATCACTTTGCAGCCAGAGAAATGGGGGCCAATGCTGCTCTTCTGAAGCAGGGGGTCAATCTGGCAAGGAAAAGTCTTTGTGAAGATGGGAAACCCAAAATCCTGGGGGATTTCAGTGAAAAACAATGTGACTTTGGCTTACGTAGTGTTTCATTATTTTCTCGGTGGACTGGAATTTACGGGAATTTGGTGTCTGCAGGTCTGTGGTGAACATGAGGTTGGTTATGGTGAAGTTCAGGGTGAAGTGCTCCGTGATTGCTCCTGGGCTTTGTGTGGTGGCTGTTTTTACTGCTGCAAGAGAGAACAAAAATGACAGGGAAAAAATAAGAACAGGATCTTCATAAGACACTGTAGTTATTGGGTTTCTTAGAGAAAAAAATGATGTGAACATGATCCTACCCTTCAGACATTTTGCAGTGTTACAAACATTGCCAAATCAGCAGGAAACAAAATCAATTTATGCCTTTAAGTAGCTTTAACCTGTATCTGGGTTTAAATATACTTACGGGATGCACTATGAGGCTCATTGTAACCTGAAAAACAAATGGAAAATTATTAGGAAAATATTCCAAGAAAGTCTCAGCAGGACTAAATACAGGGGGTTTTATTACAAGATTGTGGTTACTGAATTCAGGACTTTTAACTTGGTGACTGATAGGGTTTTGCCCTCAAATTTTTGTTCTCTGTTTTGAGAGGTGAATTAAGTCTTCTTCATTCTAATTTCAAATTAGTCTGTGTCAACATTGAAGGTTGGACTTGATCTCAGAGGTGTTCTCCTACCACAATGATTCCATGATTCCAACAGAGAATCCCAGAATGGTTTGAGATGGAAAGGACCTTAAAGACCATCCAACCTCTCTGCCCTGGACAGGGACAATTTTCACTAGACCAGGATGCTCAGAGCTCCATCCCACATGGCCTTAAACACTTCCAGGGATGGGAATTCCACAATTTCATTAGGAATAATGCCTTGAGGAAGTCTCATTACCATTGACGTAGAGGCTCTGGCTGTTGAGGCTGTAGTGTCCCAGCTTGGTGATGCCATCGGTCATTTTGCTCAGCTCATGGTAAATGGTTGTTCTGTTGAATTTGGGATCTGAAGGCTCATCCCTACAGCTGCACATGGCATCTACTCCTGTGTCATCCCTGTTCTTTGTGGACCTAGGAAACGAGGCATTGGTTTAGTCATTATTGAGAAATCCATCTTAATCAAAGACAGGGATCGGAAAAACCCCTCAGACATTGCTACCATGAGTATAAGAAAATACTCAGAGATGAGTTAAATGCTGAGAAATGGGAATTTTAAGAAGCAGGGAATAGGGACTTTTCCCATACACGGCTCTTACCTGAATGCCATTACTTTGCAGCCGATATAAGCTGGACCAATGCTGCTCCTTTGGAGTAAAGGATCAACCTGGAAATGGAGTAACAACGTGGGACTAAGCCAAATGTCCCGGTGAAGGTAAGAGATGAGAGATACTGACAGAACTCCCCAGCAGGGCATTGTTTTGCCAGACTTACGTAGTGGTACATGACTTTTTCTGTTGACTTGAATCTCCTGGAATTGGGTTTCTCCAGATCTGCAGTGAACTGGAGGTTGGTTATTGTGAAGTTCAGGGTGAAGTTCTTTACTGCTGGTGCCAGAGGTTGGGCGCTTTGATCAGCAGCTGTAATGAGAAAGTTATTGCTTGGAAATACCATTTTATATTCAACATCCCAAGAGGAAACACACTAAGTAAAATTCTCAGATATTCTAGGTGGCTTCAAGGCTATATATGCTGTGGTTCCCTAACAGGCTCACAAATTCTCTTAACACTATTTTATAGACCAGCAGTGCTCTTGCTTAGTTAATCCAGCTGGCTGTTTTGGCTGTTGCTAATTAGCAAAATCTTCCTGCTCCTCAATTTCTTTTTAAAGGTACTTACATAGTTCAGGATGCACTTCATTATGACCTGTGAGGGGAAGAAAAGGGACAGGATTGGAGGAAGTGCCTTACAGTTGGGAAGGTTTGGCACACACTGGAATGCAGAACGTCTGAGAGCTCCTGTGTAAACATTTCCTGGGAAAGACTGATTTGGTGACTGTCCAGGCATTAATGCACATTCTGCTGGATGTTGTTGGCAAGGTGCTGCTTTTCTTAGCAGTGCACAGAATACTCCCTTTCCTAGGGATGTTTAGAAGGAGTTTACCCATTCCCTAAATCCAGTTTAGAATCACAGAATGGTTTGGGGTGGAAGGGAACTTAAAAATCATCAAGTTCCAACCACCCTGCCATGGCCAAGGAACCATTTACCTTCTACATGGAAAATTTATGTATGATTTTGTCAAGTGGTGATAAGTTCTAGTCCTGTTCCTTGACCTTGAGAGGTCAATCCCTAAGTTTTCTAAAAACTTCACAGATACAATACTTGAAATTAGTGTAACAGAGAAAATATACTTGAAAAAGGTTATTTTTACTATATTAAAAAAATACAGAGAAAGAGGTAAAATTATAAATGTATGTAGAGTGCAGGAGGTCCTGTAAATCCAACAAAAAGAATGAGAGACACGGCTGAGTGAAGGAACAAAAAATACTAGAAAAAAAAAGAATTACTTAGTGAATGAACATGACAAGATATAAAATTATTTAGGTTTAGAAAATTAAGTATATGAAAATTAGAGAAATAAAAAAAAAATTGTCACCATTGAGGTAGAGGCTGTCCTTGTCCAGGC
>VXAD01000739.1:0-181581 GCA_013399195.1 Dicrurus megarhynchus
CGAATGATCCTGTGCCAAAGGCCACGAGGGGGGACATGCATAGGAAGGATCCATCACAGTCACCTGCTCAGAGGTTGTTTTGCACTCACAGAATTCCCCAAGGGTTTTCCAACTCAGTAGTGCTGTCATGTCTCTTCTTTTCCATTCATCAGACAACAGTACTGGAAATGGAACAGGTCCACCCTCAGAACCTTCAGGTAAGGATCAAAAAATGCTCAGGCAGCATTTTCTTTGGACATCGTGGAGCAACCAATTCCCTGGGAGCTCTGTAGCCCCCTCAGATAGGGAGGAGCTTCCTTGCCAGGGTTTACCAAGTTCCTATTCCAGAGTAGTTGAAGCTGCCCAATTTGTGGCCCTGAACGCCCTCCAGTCTTTCCTCTTCCCCTGCTGGCCTTTGGTGCAAGGAGTATATGTTGAGGACGATTTGTGGAGGGTGCTCCTTTTGCGCTCAGTGCCATTGCCTCCTTCACCAGGCAGGAATACAAGAGGATCCCTGGAAAGGGGTGCCCAGATCAGCCCTGACCTGGCCCTGCAGGGTGTTGTGCCTGAGGCTGTTGGAGCATGGGCAGGGAGGGAGCTGGGGCACACCCTTCTTCGGGGCTGGGGCTGGGGCCCGGGACCATATCTGGGCGACTGTGCTCCCTTGTCCCAGGATCTCTCCATACTCAACCATCCTGCATCCCAGCAGGGCCTTCCAGAGCAGGTAAAGTTTCCCCATTTAACGCTGTATCTCCTTGACACTCTTTCCTGCTGGCCCTTGCTGCAAGTGGAATGTGTTTGTAAGACTTCACTGTTTTTGTTGCTTTCTGCTTGGGATCTTTTTCATCAGGAAAAAAAAATTTGCTTTACTAGGTTCTCTGGAAAAATATTTGGAGATGAACTTTAGAGGAAATGAAAATTCATTAAACGATTTTTTTGGGGGGGGGTGGTATGAATGAGGATTCCTATTTTTTCCCATTTCACAGAAAATGTATCATCTATGAGGATGTACTCATGGAGTGAAGTGTGAAAAACCAGGCAGGGTGAAAACCAGAATTTGATGTCTTGGAAGAGAACTGTAATTACCATCCTATATATAACATGTATTGAAATATTACTTTTGATGACTTAAACTATGTTTAGAAATAAAATACGCACTCTAAAGCCTTTACAGAATATATATAATTATCTGAGAAAATATACTATAATGTTTAACTTTGAAGCCTTCATTTTATTAATGTGTCTGCAGTAAAGGACTCTTCCATGACACTGTCATCATAAAGCAAGTATGTACCAGCACAGTATTAAAGACACCCTGTTGTAGTCTGCCTTTTTCTAACAGTTTTTTGGCAACCCTTTATATACTTTCTTTCTTTGATTTGGTTTTAGCTGTATTAAGTAGAGCTGAACTGTGAATGCTCAACATGACAGATAATGAATTTCAGCCATACTCCATGTCATCGCTGTGATATCCTGCTGGATTGTGTGGGGAAAACAGTTACTATACATTAAAGAAGCAAGATATAGCTGTGTGCTCTGCAATTGCATCCATACTCTCTAAAACATTCCTGGTAGATGCCTTTAGCAGAATTATATGTGAACTATTCAATATATGAATTACTTTATATATGAACTGGCTATTGCAGAAATTCACAGAAACCCTAACATCAATATCTTTCATCTTTGTATTAGTGGGCTTCTGCCAAGGCTATCCTTGTGGAAGAAATTCGGCTAAATGTATTTCCTTAAAAAGCAATTATACCTGTGAATGCCAATATGGTTTGTACTACAGAGATAAGAATTGTTACGGAGGTGAGTTGCAGAAGGGCATCGGTGCTTTTAATTACCTGCTCAGGTGAATTTTGCTTCCCATAGCTCTTGTTTTCATGTTATAATTGAAAACACAATCAGTCTGGGAAAGTGACTGCTGTGCGATTCCTTGCTTTGCACACAGCCACTCCTACAATGACCTCGATTGCTATCTCACAAAACAGTGACACCCAAAGAGGTTAATGTTCTAGGAAGAGAAGGTGAATTCTCTGTCAGGGGTGCTGGAGATTAAAAAGAGTGAAAAGCAGGAAAAAATTCAAGTGTAAACCTGACATCAGTATTAATGGCCATGATTTAAAAAGGTCCAAACTCATGAAGACCTCTGAACAACCAGATTGATTTTCCCCATTGCTAAACACTCATCAGAGTCCTGTTGAAATGCATTTCTGAAATGCTTCTGAAGGCCAAGCATGTGAGCAAATGGGGCTGTTTATTTAAGTGTCAGCAAGCAGGGTTCTCAAATTTACTTTTGAGGCTTAAGAATCAGGTCGATTCTGAATTACTTTCCCAATAAACCACAGTGAACCACATTAGCTGCTTAATAGCTGCAAATTTGGAGTCCTTAATATACATATTTTCTCACTAAATTCTGAAACACCTTGCAGAGAGTCTTGTAGCTTCAGGCCATGCTTACAGTTTAATGTTACTCAGTTTCATAATCAGGACAGTTTGGTTGGTCCCAGGATCCTGCCTTCTTCCCTGGCAGCCAAAGTACATTTTCCCCATTGTGACTGCATTGATTTGTCCTCTACTGATCCCTCCCATACATGAAAAATAGCAGTGATTTTTTTTCTGCATTGTATTTCCCCATCCCTGAAGGCTGGAGAACTCTAAGATGAAACTTGATTTTCTTGCATGCTCTCTAATTTACACTCTCTGTTCTTTCCAGGGAAAGTATTCCCAGCGACCTTTGGAGTGAGAGCCCCTTACAGTGATAGTCTTCAAATTATAAATTCCACCGAGTATGAAGAGGTGTACAGAAATGTATCAGCATTTGTGAGTGATGATGTTTTTTTCCCCCCTATATTTGATGCTATACTGAATGTCATGCAGACAGAGAGGACACACACTGTCTTTAATGTGAGGCCTAGAAAAGTTCCACTCTGCTAGAGATCTACTTCTTTCAAAGAATGCTTCATATTAGTTTAGACCTATTTATAAAAGACTTAAGCTTTGCCCTCAGATGAGCACATGCATGGCTCTTGCTGAAGGAAGGGAATCCCTGAAGTAATATCTGCACTTTTAGTACCACTTCTATTCTGGGGAGTTCTCACATAAATTGCTTCTGCATCTTTCACCATTTCCTCTCCAGAAACAATGGGGCTGAGTGAAGTTTTCCAGCCTATTGAGTTTCTGATCTCTGCTGTTTGCTGAAGGCTCAATAGTACTCAGTGGTATGAGTAAAAATGAAAAATTTTAACTTTTTTAAAGTAAATTATCAGTTCCACACAGCACAAACTTTTCAGAATGGCTGTCCAGCTGTGTCTAAATACCAAATAATAAGCCTCTTCCATAAATCTACCAGTATTAGTATTTGAATGTTATTAGTGAAATGGATACTGCGCGTTTTTTATAATTCTATGATTACACATAAAATCTGGTAATAGATTCCCTGGAGAAATAAGATGAACAGTTTGATTTATACTGCCATGTTGAAACAAGTGGATTTGCTTATTTCTCTTTCTGGCAGTAAGGAAGAAGAGATACAAAACTCTACCAGACATCTGATCAAAAAATATTCACCAGATATTAATCAGGAATAATTAAAAATGGTTATCAATTTCTGCATGTTATTATAATGCTTCCTATGAATGTTGTATCAGAAAGTACCAAAAATTGTTCCTCCAGAATGTTAAAAAATAATTTCCTCAATTTTTTTGTCCAGCATTTTTTCATGATATGGCTACAGAAGAGCATCATATGTAGGACTAAAATAGATACATAATAGAATGCAAAAGTGAAATAGCATAGAAAATAATGAGAATTTTATTACAAAGAATTATGGATAGCTTATCCTTCACTTCAGTTGAATTAGACATCTTATCTTCTTCTCATGGTGCCTCCAGCTTGTGTGGCAGCTGAAGGCAGCTGCCTCCACTGGTTGTTTCCTGCTTCACATGGGATGAGGGAGAGCAGTGACTTTTCTTCTGATCCTCTTCAGCTCCCAATGCTTTCATCAGTGCTTCTTCCCACTAGATCAACCCCTGATGGTCCCACTTCACTGCCTCTCAGGAACATGTGCCATTTGTGAGGAGGTCGACTTCTCCCTCTTCCCTCTCATTGTACAGATTGGTGCTGTGGAAATGCCCTCCTAAGCAATGAGTTTGCAAGGGAGTATCTGTAACTGTCAGCCAGTTAAGCCTAATACACTGCCTGACATTCATTCTCCGTCCCTCCACTGCCATCCCATATTCCCTGATCTTCCATATTCTCCAGCACCACCCCACTGTTACTTTTCTGCAGTATCTTTCCTGGTGGATTTAACACATTACCTTACTTTATTTGTGCCTATAGTAGCATATTCTGTATTAAAGCTTTACAGCAGAAGCCTCAATGGTTCATGTGATTTTAGTCTATGTTTCTGCTTGCCTTGAACTCCAATTTCTTTCTTTTTAATAGTTTGAGAAGGCCTTCCAAAATCTAACAGGCTACATGCAAACCGTCATCATGGAAATTCAGTAAGTTTGCCAGTTTGTTTTTTGCTCAGTACATGCTTCCCACATACCTCATTTTAATGTTTCCCACGAAGTACTCAGTTCAATAAAAGATATGGGATGAGTTCAGCTCAGAATGCTTCCCCTAAAAGGATGGATGCTGGCCCCATTTTTACCCCAATATGTCCATGAAACGGGCTAGCTGAGGCAGCTCCACACTGGATGTCCTGCTTTTAGCACCATGTCAGATGCAGCACTGTGCTGTAACTAGCAGTCCCTGTGATATCTGACATGTCTGAAATCCTAAGTTAACTCTGAGCTTCCTATGACCTCTGGGAGTGCTACCCAGCTTGAAGTCCCAGCTTAATTTTAAAAACACCCTAGAAAATGCATTTTATTGTGGATTTGTTGGTGTCTCCTGATGGCAGGTTGAGTGAAGATGTTACTGAATGGGTTGTGGTGTCTGTAGCTGTGGGCATAGGTCCCTTGCTGGTCTAGGTAGACCCTGTCAGATGTCCCCTCTCTTCCCATCCCCATCTGTTAGAGGTTAATGTCCCCAGAGCTCTGCCAGCTTCTCTGTGAGTATTCCCTAACCCACATCAAGCAAAACCTGGCATGCTAGCACACACAGCAGTGTCAACCCTTTCAATGCACCCCAGGGATTAAGCAGCTAAGTGGCATTGTTCTAACAGAGTTGTGGGGGCAGTAACTTCCAGCAGAGCAGTTGTGACATGGGGCACAGTAACACTTCAAGGAACTACAGCAATCTGCCACTTTAGGATATTTGTGTGCATATCCTGGCAGTATGAGGTTTAGCTGAAGAACAGGGAAGTCACTGCTGTTCTCCACCTCACACCAGGGAGGTTGCTGTGAGCTGAACCCAACCCAGCTAGTGTGCAGTTGGCACAGATACCTCTACATTGCAAAGAGACCCTTCTGCATTCATTGAGGTCATACCCTGAATTATTCTCACCACACTTCAGGGTGTGTTCTCCACATCATGCCTGGTTGACACCACGGGCTGATGGAAGCACGTGGAAGTTAGGGTCTAACAGATGAGGTTCTCCACACTACAGCTGGCTTGAGGTTAACCCAGTTAGAAAATGTCAGTGGTGTGTCAACAGCACACAAAGGAACAATGTTGTTAGCATTAAATCCAGCCGCTACCTATTTACAGCTGGACCTACTGGAAAGATGGCTGGTAATGTATTCCTGAGCAAGACTTACACCCATTTTCAGATCTCTTGGCAACTACCTATGTTATGGGAAGAAAGAAGCTAGGGGAGAGAGGGAGATTTGGCAGAAATTTTCTCTTGTCTTTGCATCTAGCTTGCTATCCATGTGGATTATGTGAAACTTTAAAATGGTACTATCCGTCCTTTTCAGACCTCTAAAAGAAAGCAGAAATTCTGCTCTACTGACTGTAGCAGTGACAAACCTGTTCACAGAGAACACAACTGAACATGAGGCCTCAGTTAATTATGCAGTACAAGTTGCAATAATGAATGAAGGAGAACAGTCCTATGTCTATTCTTACAAAGGTATGTAACTCCTTACTAGGGAAGTAATTAATCAGCAGAAACAGATGTTCTTAAAACCTCTGTTGGAAGATTTCTGTGGGCATAGAAGCCCATCAAATCATAAGCCTTGCTGATTTTAAGGAGCTGAATGGTCAATCTTGGTAATTTTGAAGATTCAGCCATTCAGTGCTAGGATCTTTGGTCTTATTAAGGCTTTCTACTTCCTGTGTAAAGAAGAAAAGGAAAATATTTATTCCCTGGTAAGCAATGACATGGCAGTTTTAACTTGCTGATTGTTAAGTAGTGGGAAAAATCAGGATAAAATATATACAGAAATAGATTGTGCTTCTGAGAATAAGCTTCTGAGAATAAGCCAGTATTTTACTGGCAAAATAGGATGAAACTCTCTTTAGACTTCTCCCATAATAAGCCATGGTAATTGAAATTGAAAAGGCCTCACTGATTAGCTACTGAGCTAAGTGATTCATTGATCTAAACCAGTAAAGTCTTGCATTACTAAAAGTGTAATACTGGGAGAAAGATTTTGTAATTAAAATAAGGATTTTTTTTTTCTCTTTTTAAAAATTTTTTTAATATAAGTTCCTATTTTGAAATCAGCTTTCTCAAAAGGCATAGCTAATAATTAAGAGTCCATTTCATGCCTTAAAGCCTCAGTTTGGTCTCTGAATGTTGCACGCGGACACGAGGAAAGACACCCAGACTCACGCCAGGCGAAAGGGCCAAAAGGGGCTGGCCTCTTTATTCAGACAGTTATATACCTTCTTAACAACCACCGTGGATTGGAGGGTGAGCATTACCACCCCTCAATCACACTGGTCAAAGGAAATATCCATCACACATCTCCACCCAGGAGAAAGAATGAAAAACAGTAAGGACAGTTAGACAAACACAACTGTGTTTACAGAAAAATGCGTGAGAACTTCTATCACAGAATTAAAAACATCTAAGCACTGCAGAAATCAGGGCGACGTCTGAAGGTGACTGTATCTGCCTCAGCCATGACGTTTCCTATGTGCTGGTCCTAAGCATGAGGAGGAAATAGAGAACCTCTGAGAGCTCCCAAGGCACCAGTGCAGTCACATCCCTCTACAACATGCCATGCACTGAGGTCTTTAAACCATTCCCACCACAAGGACATGGATCTAAAGAGCAACACATTGGGCAAGCAGAATACTAATGCTACTCATTGAATTAGCTGCATGCCCATAAATGTTTATATCTCTCTAGAACTGTATGGGATCTGGCTCTCACAGTTCAGTTGTGGAAAAAAACTAAGAGAATAGTTTTCTCTTTCTCTATAGTTTTCTCTGTAGGGTTTTTTTTTTGTGGTTTGTTGTTTTTTTTTTTTTAAGGTGAGTCAGAAAGTCAGTGTTCAGAATATGAACTTATGGGCAGAATGTCCCTTTTCATAGACTGGAGCCAGGAAGGTTTAGAAGCAGTTGTAGGAGGCTGAGAAACAGAAGGTCAGAAGATGTGATGGAAACAGGACCTTAATTGGTAAAGAGCAAGGGGAAAAAAAAGGGCTGGTCCAAAAGCCTGCAATATAGATGTCCCAAGAAAAGGACTTATAATTTTTTCTCTTTAGAATTACTAAATAATTGGTTTATGATTTACTGGGCAAGCGCACTGCTTTCTATGAAAAGGTATTCAGGTTTGCTCCCTGTTTCTCTTTTAAAGAGGTAAAACAATGTGATGTTTATCGATGTGATAATCAAACGACAGAGTGTAAAGAGAACCCGCTTCCAGAATGTGTATGCAGACCTCATTTAGAAAAGACAGAATGGGATGATCGCTCTTGTTCAGGTAAGAACCTTGCTGCTTTATCTATCCCTGAAAGGCTGACCTGCTTATTTCCTGCCTCAGTTCCTTTTTGAGAAGGATGCTGGGCAAATGTGCTGACCTCTAAAAATCAGGGAATGTGCATCCTGTGAAGAAAGCCATAGAGACACATCCTCACGTTTCACTTTGAACAAATCTATAATTTTATTCCAGTAGAATAAATTACTAAAACTTGATAAAAATCATCACTGAAACCAGTGAGTAGGCAAGTCCTTAAATGCATTGTTAGACTCCTGGTAAGAACTGAAACATAAACAGATAAAGGATGGAACAGATTGAATCCTATACTCACAGCCTTCTCTGCTAGGACATATTTTGGGAATAAATTCTACATGTTACTTGAAGGCAGCTGACAGAACTGGAAGTCTCAAGATGCACTACAATGACCTGTTAAGGCTCTGTTCCTTGCTTATAATTCTAGGTTTGCATTACCCGGATTTAGACAGGTTTTTGTGAGAAGAATGATTTCTTGTCATTCTTGGGACCTGTTAGTTGTTGAGGTTTTATTTACTTTCTTGTTTTGAGTCTTTTAGTGAGTGCTCTGTTTATATTTTTAGCCCTATGATATACCTAATTTTTCTTCTAAATACCTTATTTTTTTCTTATGGAAACTAAAATTTTCACACCACAGAAGGAAATAAAAAGTCTGAGATATAAGATTTTAAGAAAAACAACAAATAACTCAAAAATCCATGATAAAGCTATGAAAGCTGGCTACAATAAATCCCAGTGAGATGTGATCCAGTGTAGGCCTTTGTGACCCCATGCCTGTCTAAAACTGATACAGTTTGCCATACAAATCATCTGCTGTGAGATCAAACTGCAGGCCATTGCTTGCCTATGTAAGATGCAGCCTAGCCAGACTTCTTTTTTGGTGAAGTTGGATGGTTTTAAACAAAGCCTGTTTACTTCTAATTTTGTGATTTTATATTTCAGTTTTTGTTTTGCATAGGTACAGTCCTAAAAAAGCCATTCTGATGCTTTAAAGCACAGGAAAGGGGTGTGTGTGTGTGTTTCCAGAACAATAAAATAATCTTTTATCTGCAATTCACTCATGTTTTTCTCCCTGAAAATACAGCTTGCAGTAAAAGCTGTTCTGCAGAGGCAAATAAGTACTGTGTAAGAGAAGAAACGGGTCCAACATGCAAATGTATGATTAACTTTAAAGAGGAGGCTGGAAACTGTGTGCCGTGAGTACTCAGGTTTTTATTGCATTCCTGTGTTGCAGGCAAAGGTAGGGGACAAGAACATCTATCACAGGGTCAGCTGCAATCCAGAAGAACAGGCTGCAGCTACGAGAATCAGAGAGGTGCCCCAGGGGGATAGCAGGTGGACAAACCCCTGTGGTGTCACAAGTTGTGGCATTTTCACTCCTTGGCATTAGTCTTTTATGTGCACTCATAACACCTCAGAGGAAAGTCAAAGAGAGCCAAGGTCATCTGTGAGTCAGTGAAGAGGATAAAGTACTTCACCACATAAACACAAACTACTCCTGCAGAGGGGCTGAGCCATGGGAACTGCTGTGCTGAAGTGTTCAGTAAGCAACAGGCATCAGAGCAAGACATGCCTCCAGTCCCTGGAATGTTTCCACTGGTATCAGTGGGGGCTGTTTCCTGATAACTTTCAGACCTATGTTATTCCCTCCTGGTTTTCTCCTGAGGGTGTTTCTGTCAGCTCGGGATTAGAACAGAACAGTGGTGTTTGCTGGTGAAGCCGAGTGAGTGACTGGTTGTGCTCCACTCTGGTGAATAAGCAGAGAGACTCACTCCCCATATCCATTAATTCAGCTCTTTTTGTAGTTATTACTGCTGCAAATTGAGCTTTTCTTACCATGAAGTTGATATATTTTAAATATAAGGAACTACTGTGGGAGGAAGATAGAATTGCCAGTCCTTACAGACCTTATACTGAGGTTTTTGTTGAAGACTTTGCATGGCAATTCCAAGTGGCTCAGAGGTGCAGAGCCTAGTTCTTTAGAAAAATTAGATCCTTTTAACATTTTTCAGACTGAGAACCTGAAACTTTGCATCCTGAGATCACCAATCACTCTGAAAATCTCAGATTGTTTCACTCTAGTGGAGTAATTCAATATTAAGATAGGATTAAAGAGAAAACACACTTTGTGGAGAAATTGCTGATAAAAGGGGGAAATATACTATTGTTTTGGGATCACAGAATCATAGAATGGTTTGGATTAAAAGGAACCCTAAAAGTAATTTTTTTCTTTCTTTCCTGTTTTCCTTTTTTCTCTCCTGTAGTTGTCCAGTGGGCTACTCTGGGAAGGAATGCAGTGACAGTAAGTATAAGAATTTCTGATTTTTAATTATAATGCTTAATCTGTCTGAGAGAACAAAAAAGTAGTAGCCTTTAGGGGTGCCACCATTCTGCATTTATTGAAGGAAAATGTTAGGAAGAAAATTTCTCTGTTGCCTTATGTGCCTAGGGCATGGGAAGAGCCTAAGTGACACCTAACTACATAATTTAGCATCAATACTAGCTTGGACAACCCCTACACCCTCCCAGTTGTTCCTACACCTCACCTATAACTATGTGTAAAACCATTCAATGGATAGCATTAGGAACTAGAGCTGGGGTCAAAATAGCCATCCAGAAGAGATGGTCTTCAGTGCAGGTCCTTAATTTACATCTTTCTGTGTTCATAAAATGTTGCAAGCAGCAGGAGCTTGGGAATAAATTACTTGCTTCCTCCCTTCCTTCCCCTTGTTTTTCAATATTCACTGTGAGTTTTCAATTGATCAACTGATGCATTTCTTGTTTGCTGTTTTCTTCCCCCCAGACAGCGAACTCATCCTTATAATCGTGGGCACAGTGTTTGGAGCCATTATCCTGAGTTTAGTGATAGCAATCTCTATTATTTCAGTCAGGTAAGGATATTTCTTACAGTTGAATAGAAACTGCATTATGAACTGTGTGTTCATAAAAAGGGTTTTGCACTAGGTATGCTATAAAAATCTGTTGCACGCTTCAGAATGGGACTGAGCATTCAAAATAAGGTGGGAGTGGACAACTCAGTAAGTTGGACTTAATAAGTAAGGCACACTAAATAGTCTTTTAAAATCTCCTTTGTTCTTTCTTTTCCTCTGAAGAGCAAAGCAAACACGAAATCCAGAGAAGAGGAGCCTGATAAAGCAAGAGTATTCCAACACAAATAGATCTGATGATAGACCAAGCATGTTCCCCAGGGTCCAGACCACTTCTGGCCATGCAAACCCAGGATATCAGCCAAACAACCCCTATGAGATGCGTTCCACAAATAGAGATCATTTTCCAGAGAAGGATTATAATGATTTCGTAAGTATTTCACATAGTCCTGTGGGAATGGAATTTCTGAATGGTGGCATTGTGGGCTGCAGACATTGCTGGAACCTAAGCTCCCCTCTTTACATCCTCCCCTGGTCTAGAAGGCCAAAGTGCTATAAAGACATCCAAACAACGGTAGCTGCAGCTGAAAAAAATTGTCTTAATACGGAAATTTGCCTTAGTACAGAGATCAGCACTCATAAAGACCTTTCTAAAGCCCCAGTAGTCATCCTTGAGCCACGGGAGGGATATATAAAAAGCAAGGGTCAAAGCAAGAGCTTGGCTGCCCAGTGGTCTGCTGTGTCATAGGATATTTGCCTTCACTGACCAAACTCAGCCCTCAGCACAGGTGTGCCTGCAAGCATCACAGGCTGCTACCACCTGAGCTTCTTTTAGGCTGCTGTAGAGTCAACAGGTGCTGCAGTGGCACCTCCCAGCTGCAGCCTCATGCAAGATTCACAGTCAGTTTAAGCTGGGACAGATGCCCAGGGGGTCGTGTCCTCTCACCCGGCTGCTGCTGCCTTGTTCAGAGCAAGAGCCTCTGCAGCTGCTGCAGCATTGCAGAGGGGAAAAGTGTGAAGTGCCATGAATAATCTAGAATGGCTTTTGCAGTGCTGTAGCCCAGGGGAGCCTGGTCAGCAGAGGTGTGTCATTACCTGGAAGGAATGTTCTAAAAAAAAAAAAAAGCCTGTTTTATCCTTGAATTCTGCAAGGGAGCATTGGAGGAAGCAGAGGCTTGAGATTAGCTCAGTTTGGGTTCATAATATCAAGGCTGTGGGATCAAGCCCTGTACGGGCCATTCATGGAAGCGTTGGACTTGATGATCCTTGTGACTCCTTATTTCTCTTCTTTTTTTGTCTAAAATTTCTCTGTAGCACGAAATATCACGGGAGCCTAGGGGCTTTAGGATGCAGAGCAGATATTGAGCGACCAGAGCAGTAGAAGGATGGAGGACCACCACAACACTGGGTCAGAGCAGAGTTTCACAGCCTCTCACCAATGCAGTTACTTCAGCAGAAGAGACAACAACGTCCTTAACCCCAGATTCTCTCAAGATTTTCTAGAGGAAGACTCCTGCTTGAAAGAGATCAGGGACAACTTTGAAATAAGGGAAAAATATAAGAGAGTTGGGAGAAGAAGAGAACTTCTTTTAAAAGAACTAATGTGCTCCAATAAACACTAGACTTCTTCAACGAGGCCAGTACATTGGCAAGAGAGTGAGTGCAGACAAGATAACAGGATTTTAACCCTGCTGGTTTTCAGTTCTTCTGGAAGATGGTCCAGACAATATGTGTGATGCTGAAAAATGTCAGTACCCAGAACTTCACTTGGATTTGTGCTCACTCAGTTTGAACTATGACTTTGGGCAGATGGAAACTGTTTTTCATGAGAACCTGACCTGTTTCACTTTACTATATCAGATACAGATTTTTTCACTCTCCTCCATCCCTGAATATTTCCCATCTGAAAGCATTCTGTTCAGATCTCTGCTGACCTGTGTTGTGTGAGACAATGGCACTTGTCTGACCTTTTCCACAGCCTTCCTTCCCAACAAAACGGCAACATACAATATCTTCTAACAAACACTGTTCTTCTTCATCTTGCAAAACTGCATTGATTTTACATTTTTAGCTCCTGTGGAAAGTGTTAGCATTTTTTTTTCTCTTGCAGTCTTTATGTTTGAATGATCATAAGCTTGGTGTTTGGGGTTCTTTAAATTTCTTACATACAGTCAATAAATCTGTAAAAGAATGTACATTTTACTGTATTTTACTGAGTGCACATCATCTGTTCACTGGCATTAACATTATACTTATATAAAATTCTTATATGCACACATATGTACCTATATTTATAGGTTACAATCATTTAAAGCATCATTTAATTCTGTTCTATTTTGTGGTTTGGTTTTTATATAAGCAGATTAAGTTTTCCTATTAAACATTATTTTTTCTCAGTACCAAGGCTTTCTTATGTTCCTCCCAGTGATTTAAGTGGTGTTTTTTTTTTTTTTTAAACTCCAGAAACTATTTATGTTAAAATTTGTGCAGAGTTTAGGCACAAGTGTGCGCAGACTAGTTACATCAGCACCCAGCTTTCATTTGGAAGTTCAGAAATGGTGTTAAGTATTAGAGAAGCTGAACTGTTTATTGTTGGAGACTGACACCAATATTCAGTGGTTGCTTCTGGTGGGAAATGGCTAGTCAGTGCAGCTGGGTTTCCTTTGAAAATGCTGGACAAGCTGCTCTGCCTGATGGTAGCTCTTAATGGCCCAGATGGAAAAAAGAAGTGTCTTTCAGTTTAAATGACAGGTTTGGGGGTCAGTGGTAGAGAACACTGTATGTGGCTGCAGAGGTGACCTGGATGTCCACGCAGATGCTTGTTTCCAGCGCTCTCCGTGACCAAAACCAGCTCCCACTTGCCAGTTAAGTGATTGAAAGCTGGGAACTAAACAGTCCTGATCTTTCTCATGTGTCTTCTGTAGCGAAAGAAGGTAGGCCCTGCTTTCTCAGAAGTAGCCTGGTGAGAAAAGGTGCCATTTTCTCTCTGTTGTTTTTCTGAGGTTTCACTGTTCCTTCCTTCCAGTTCACTCCTGTCCCCTTTGCTGCTGTCACCTGGCTGCACAGCGTCTGCCATTGGCAGGGTCTGTAGGAGACCAGGTTCTGGTGGCCTCAGCCAACCCCACCATCTGTGTGCATCTCAGCATACTCAGCGTGGCTCCATGGGAGCAGGGCTAGCTGGATTTAACTAGTCATGATACCTTGTCCAAAGGATGGGCAGGGATTTGGTCTTATTTTCTTGACTTTTTCTCTGAGAGTACTCTCCCGTGAGGAGCAAAGCAAGGCACGGTGGCTACACTTATCACAAGAGACAGAGAGACCCATTCTTCCTCCAGCTAGAAAAGCCCTGCAGACTGGATGAGCTCCCTCCCCCACTCCCAATTTAATGTGTGACCCCCCCCATGCCTGCTGCCCCCTCATTTTTCTTTGAGCCCTGTGTGTCTCCACAACAACCTGGGTAAAGGAGATGCTCACAGCTTCTAATCCTTCTGCTCAGTCCTTTCCTTTCCCCCTTTTCTCTGACTTTTCAGCAGCAGGAAAAGGTTCTGCTGTCTGCAGCACTCTGTTTAACCCATGCAGACTCCATGCAGGGAAGTTTGTGTGGGGTGAGACACGGGAAAATGGGTGGGATAAAGGCAGAAACTGGCTGAAAGTCATGAAGCTCAGCTTCATTCAGCTGGCTACTTTTGCTTGGATACCTCCTCCTCCCTGTCTTTGTATGGCAGACTGAAACTTGGGCTTACATGGAGCTGAATAAAAAGGTTTTTCTGTATCAACAGTAACAGCCCACGGGAATGGTCATCCTGGTCTTTCACTGAGGTAAATTTTCTGGCTGAATGCATAAAATACATGTAAACAGTAACCTGCTACAGAGGCATGTGGAAAGGCTTTTAAGTGTTATCTCCTATTCTTTTGCAAAGCAATAGAGGTTGGAAATGCAGCTGACAGATGAACGAGAAACAAAACTTTAACGCAGTAAAACTTTATTGAGGGTGTGACATCCCAACATGTGCTATCACTGGTAATAAAAGCATCAAAAATAGTCAGGTGTTTGCATCATTTAACTGCAGAGGAATTTTCATTGATCTAATTCAAAGCTAATTTCTGCAACTGCAGCCAGTTCTCATTTAGCCCGTGCTGGGGAGGGGCTATCAGATACCACTGTGAGCCTGCTCCTTTTTAGCATTTCAAAGGCTGCTACAGTTCTTTTATCTGGACTGGAATTCTGTACCCAAAGGCCAAACTCCCAGATATTTCACTTCTGTTTGTCTATTAGCAATGTGTGACTCTTCTGGGAAATGTGATCATGGAAAATAGCTCTTTGTCATGTTTTATGACTGCTGACTCTTGACTCATGCTTTGTTTCAGCTGCCCATCCCTCAAAATCCAAGTAGGCATAGGAAAGGCAGCTGAGTTGGATCCTCACTGTCAGTGTGAGTGTGGACATGCCTGCAGGCAGGCTAAGAGGCTCCAGAGATCTGCCACAACTCATTTTGCACCCTGGGTTCTCCCATCCATCCTCTCCCTTGAGGTGCAGTGTGTCCTTGAGAAGCAGAGTGTCTGCTGGCACATGACCCACGGAGGAGGTGGGAAGATGCTGCCACCTATTTTTATCCTAGACCAAAAGTCACTCTGCAGAGTGTAGTTGCTTGGCATGTCTGGACAGTGCTAAAGGAATTGGGATGGAGGTTTGCCTGGTTATAACCCATACTTGCTGGGGAATGTTGGGATAGCTTCAGTCATATGCCATTCTCCATTTATTTGGATACACACAAGCATATTCAAGCAATGTAGGGTGAGAAGGGACGGGCACGGTAGGTGCTGGGGATGGCAGTGGGGTAAGAACCTGGCTCTGGGCAGCTGCCTTAGAGGAGCTGCACCTCAGGAATGTAATGGGATGGCAGGGTAAGAATGGGTGGGGTGATCAGGCCTGCTGCTGTTAGCACTGCTTACACCTGAAACCAGCCTCAAAACTGAGCCCTAAACCTCTGCACCCACAAAGCCCAGCAAAAGCCCAGCATCCAAACTTGCACATGAAAGCAGCACCTTTCAGGCCTGAAAGCAGGAAGCACTTTGCATTTTTCTGGTTGCCTGTTGGAGGAAGCCACCCCTTGTTTCCTTTAGGAGACTGGTTTTACATAGGTCCTGCATGTGATGCACCAAGCTGGAGGCATAAACAAGAAAAAGTGAACAGTGAAGGTAAGACACCACTGCAGACCAAAGGGCTTGGCTTTTCACTTCTTGTGTACCCTGAGTTTGATGGCTGGCTGTTTTCAAGGTGAATGACAGCACTCCTTCCAACAGGAGGGACAGGGGCAAGGGAAAAGGAGCCTCTCGTCTAGCAAGAAGTGCTCACCTCCTCGGTAGGAATGGCTTCCCAGCAAAAACCCCTGGTATGGAGAGCATTTAGGGAGACTCAGGTGAGGGTTGAAGGGATTCAGGCAGGTGTCCTGGTGAATATGGCTGTTCCTAGCTGGTTTTGGGGCGACCACCTCACCTTCATCCCAGGCTCAGGAGGGTGACTGGACCTTGGTACAACCCAGAGACAGAGGATCCTGCTGGTAATTTGTGGTTCAATAACCCACAATCTACAGCAAGACAAGCGTAGAGCTGCCTCATCTGTCACTCCTGTGAGAGGAGGACTGTCATTTGTCAAGTTTTGCAACTGCAAAGTCATCAATTGCTATTTTATCCAAATTTCCCATCCTTCAGCCTTTTAGTTTTAGCCCAGTAATGTTCTCTGTTTCAAAGCCGTGTGTCTGGTGTTGTGGGGGGGATGGAGTAGCTTTGCTTACTAAGGGTTCCCAGCAGGACTAAATTGACCTCTCCCAGGTTTTGGGGTGTGAGCTGAAAACACTGATTTTTATAGAAACGTGTCAAAAAAATCCCCAAACCCAACACTAAAAGCTCAAGGTGGTCTAAAAACAAAGAAAGCCATAAAACATGTCAGGTCACAATTAAACAGGGAAGAAACAGGGCTAAAAATAAGAATCTGTAAATTGCCTTGCCAAGGATGCTCTAGCTGCTGATAAAAGGCTCTTTAAATATACCAAAGCCACAAAGGCAGCTAGGAAATCAGTGGGAATGCTGACAACAAGGGTACAAAAGTGGCAGATGGGGATGATGATGTAGCAGAGAAAGTCAGTGATAACTTTGTGGCTACTTTTTCAGCTGAAGCTGCTGGGGAGCTTCCCCTGTCTGCCAGTCTGCAGTGGATCAGCTGGAAGAGCTGGAGCAACTGGAAGGAGAAAGGCAATACCGAGTAAGGAGCTAACAGGAGTAAAGGAAAAGTAAGTGAAGTAACTTCCACTGAGGTAAAAGGAGGGATGAAGTCAAATAGAAAAAGTGGTTGTTAACGAGGGACAGGGCCCAGGCACTGATCCTGGGGAGCCAAAGGAGCAGCACAGCCCGGTGGTGCAGGTGTGGGGGGCCGTGGTGCCCAGCTGTGTTCCCAGGCACAGTCAGCACATCACACACACCCTGCAGACTCACTGAGGTGCCCTGAGCCATCACTGATGGGTTTCCAAAGCCTTTGACTCAGGGTGGCAGCCAGACACCCACCTGAATCTGGGGGTGCACAGTGCCAAAGAAGGTCAGCGTAAAGCAGACAGAAAAAAACCAACAGGCACAGTTGGTGAACGTGCTGCCACAGGATGCTGTGGATGCTGTATCTGCAGGCACAAAAAGAGATTAGGCAAATTCAAGGATGCAAATGCATCCTTGAGAGATGTACCCTTTAACAAAAGGATGAGAAAGTGGGGGTGCTGGTGGAAGGGGCTGTAGAAGAAGCTGGGGCCCCAAGACAGTCTGTCCTGTTGCACTCTCTGGAGCAGAGCCTGGGGCTGGATGGACATCCTGGACCAGAGGGACATTTCTCAGCTTCTGAATGCATTGACCTGCTTTATTCAACAGCAGCACAGGCTGGAAGGTGATGGCTGTGGCATATGTACATAGTGGGTCTTGTCTGCCCCAGGTATGCCCAGGCTGTTTATAGAACAGAGGCAGGGTAAGGTGCTGTACACGGGGCTCTGCTGTTCCTGTAAAAACAGCCTCGTAAAAGAAACAAAGGGAAAATGTCACGAGCAGATAACTGAAAAAATGCAAAATGCTTCTTGCTTTTGAGTCTGGAAGGTGCTGCCTTTCACACACAGGCTCCAAAGAGCAACCTCAGGAAAGCAAAGTAGGTTCCTCTCCTCTCCAGGAGAAGCAAACCGAGACCAACAGCTCCCACTCTCCCTCTCCTGGTGGAAGCAAAACATCTTATAAAGGAGCTATGCCTCACCTGCTTCTCACTGCTCCCAATTCCCTGGACACTGTCTCCAAGCCCCAGGCAGTCTGCCCCAGAGCACCCACTAAGGTGGGTGACATCAAGGGGAGCAGAGAGAAAACATCTGCCCAGCTGGTGGCCCAAACATGGCAGAGATTTCCTCAGGGAACTGGGAGACTTGCAGGGTCAGATAAAGTGGAAAAAGGAAAACAGAGCACTGAGAAGAACAAAAAATGTTGCTCAGAACTCCAGAGAGGGCTGTGGAGGGAAGCAACGTTGCTTTCGGTGGGCACCTATGGCAACCAAGAATTTTCTTCCCTTTTTTTGTCCTTCTGTTCTGAAACTCTAATACCACTGGTAGCACTCTGAGGGCCATTTGTCCCAGCTGGTTTCCCAGTTTGGTCATTGTTTGGCAGCCAATTTTCAAAGGTGATATTAACATCTTCCCAGAATAACATCCATCACATCTTGGTGGGTGGGAGGGGAAGGAAAGCCCCCAGCCCTCCTGAAAGAGCTCCTGTTGATCCTCCCTGGTGGCACTGCTGCCTGTCCCATGCTCACAGACATGAGCCTGGTTAAACATTAGGGAATCTCTGCCTCTCCTTTAGTCATAGATGTCTGGACGTAGCTGGGGAAAGAAAGTCTGCTGCATAAATGAGACTTTGGGGGTAAAAAAAGGCTTTCTCTCAAGTTTTTTTATCCATAGAGATCTTTTATAGGGTAAATCAGCCAAAAGTTAAAAGAAGAAATGTTTCATATCTGGAACAGTCAATGAATTCAAGAGGTCATTATAGTGCTAGGGTTCCTAATACCCTCTCAAGCAGAGGAATGTTTAAATTGGTGAGAAACAGGGATCAACTCCAGGCAGGTATTTCAGTGCCTAACTTGTACTGACATTAATGGGAATAGGGGTCTCTGGGGAGGAATTGTGGACCTGGGCCACAATTGCTATAAATATATATTTAGTATATCATTCATATAAATGAAACAGGGCTTGTGTTGCACATGTGGAACAGTACATCATTATTCTTTTCAAACCAAGGTCTTTTCTTGTAGACTCTTTAGCATTTCTCAACTGTTTTGTCCTGTCCTTCCAAGATTGGTGTGAACAGATTCTGCAGCAAGCTCATGCTGGGCAAAACCCACTTGCCAGAAAAATTAACAAAAAAACCAGAGTCCAGTGATTTATTTCAGATAGTGATTAAATAGCCAGGTTTCAGCTGTGATTTGAAAAAGCTGCACGGGGCATTGTGGGGTCCAAACCACACAGATCCAGGTGAATTCCTTGGAAACCCGTTTGTACCTCCAGAGCACTCTGCTTGCCCAGGTGTTTAGGGTTGGAGATTTTTCTCCATTCAGTGGGAATTTCGCCAGAGATCCGAGTGGAGCCAAGCCTAGCTGGCTCTACCTGCTGACATTTTAAATCATATTTAATGATGCTTCCCCTACATGCAGGCATTGAAAAGGAATCTCTTTGGGCTCTCCAGTTATAAGAAACCCTCTGCTAGATGCATCCAGCATTTACTCCCGGCTTTTGCGGCTCTCCCGGAGTTCTAACCCAAGTGGGAGTAGTTTATGTGAGGCAAGATGTGCAGGAAGACAGCATATTTCTCAACTCCAGGGTGGTGGGGACGGACCTTCGGGCTGTCAAATCCTCCTCCCGCTCCCTCCTCTGTGCCACCGGGCAGGATCCCTGGCCACAAGATGGAGCTGGCTCTTTGCAGTCGGAGGATAAGGCATCCCAAAGGCAAAAACTTTTAATGAGCACGCTTTTCTTGGGGCTAACCATTAACAGATACACAGGCAGGTTTCCATGGAGCTGCTAATTTTTAACCCTCTCCTATGTGCCAGCCTTGTGCAGCCCCACGCCCATCCCTCTGATGGTCCATTACTTAACTCTAGGGATTGGGATATATTTTTTGGGGTGGCTCATGGCTGGAGATATCCATCACCCTTTTCAGTCCACCGCATCAGTAAGCCCCTCCTGTAAACAGCCTCTCAGGCAGCCAAGTGCCTCCCAGCCTGCTCCAGGGACTGTAGGGACACCAAAACTTGCCCAGGTTTGGTCCTGTTTCATCACCCTGTCTCAACTTCTTGTACCATAGAGTCATGAGGAAAGTCTCCCCCTTGTACCTCCCTCACTTTCCAGCGCAGAAGCTTCAGGCACAGACTAGCTCAGAGATTTATGCTGAACTCTGCCTTTTTTTCATCTGCTAGAGGGTGAAAACTTGGCAAAATGACTTTAGGTGCCGTTCTCTGCTTCCCAGAAGTGTTGCAGTGTTGCTCTTCAGCAGGTCAGGGGTTGTTTGGGAGTAGTGTTGCTCTTGAGTATCTGAGAACAGAGGCTGGTCCTTTGATGGTAAAAATATCTATTTTTATAGCAGGCAGCAGCAACATGTGCTGCATCTTTAGCCAGAGAATAGAAATAGGATTAAATTTATGATTGTAATTTTTGGCATGTGGTAGTTGCCTATTGCTAACAAGGATTTTGTGTGAATTGGTTTTTTTTAATAGCTTCCTTGGAAAAAGCAGGAGACAAACTTTTTCCATGGCAGTGAAAACCCCAGCAGCCTGGTCTGTGGGCTCACTTGTGTGAGGAGCTGGCGTGGGGATGGCAAAGCTGCACGGTGCCCACAGCTTGTGTCTCTGTTCCACACTATTTCCCATCATGGCACAGCCGGGAGGAACCGGAAAACAGCACAGTGAGGACCTGGAAAGGAAAATGAAATGTCTTCCTAATACAAGAACTGTTTGTAACACAGTGCAGATTTCCAAGGTTCAAAGGAATTTGCCTTTTATTTCACATCCCTGATCCTACACCCCAGTTTGACGCCAGCTATCCCAAAACTCCTTTTTATTAAAACCATAAATCAACCCAGCTTTTTCACCATCTGAATTCCAGCTTGGCCATCCTTTCTTGCATGGAGAGTTGCTTGGACCAAAGGACTGAGGGATGTTCAGGACCTGCCGTGCACCAGTGGTGCCCGAGACCGGGCTGCACCTGGATTACTCCTCCAGCCATCTGACTTCTGGAAACAGGTAGTCTTAGATGTCTTGGATGGTCTTTCTTGCACACTAGAGAGCTGTGCCTGGGATCCTGAACTTACTGCAAATATGGTGGTTGAACGAGTTATACCTGATAATGTGGCTGTAATGAGTGATATCCAGACAGATGATGTTTCTTCCAGCTGGAGCTGCTAGGAAGTAGAAAACCTAAACTTATGCCACAGAGTCTAGAACTGGGAGAAAGTCAGAGATGTCCCAGCATTTTGCTGCTGGAGAGTGGCAGTACTTTGGGAAACACTAAGGCAGAGGTGGAGCTTCACCCTGAAACAGGCTGTGGCTTTGTGCAAGGGCCTGGGAGTGGCTCAGACAGGTGCAGAGAGAGGAAAGAGTCGCAACTGAAAATCCAGAACCTCTTCAGTGCCATGGCAGACATCTAGATGTGACTCATGCTTTTATCCACCCTTTCTGCCAATAAAGATGTGACAATGGAAACCTATCTTTAGAACACCTGGAGTACCTCAGATAAAAGATTTTATTAGTTTTAACTGATGATAAAAGAGCCAAAGAACCAACTTATAATTACATCACTTTCAAATCCATGTCCAGGTCAGATACCCTGGGTTTATGTCATACTTTAACCACAGGTTAAAATGTAAGTGATAAGAAAGTGAACATAAACTCGTCTTTCCAGATGGGGATTTTCCTCCCTCTGTTACAGCAGAACTGTGCAATGATACTGAAAACCCAAGTCCAAGGGCCTCTGTGGCATCTAAGTACTTGGAGAAGCCTGAGGGATCTCAGTCTCATGGGCTATGTGATCCTCAAGAATGGCATTTTGTAGACAGGAGACATGATGGTCAAGAGAGAAAAGACCCAGGCAGTGGTGATGGCTGTTCCTGGAGATCAAGGGAGACTTTGTTGTAGTTCATCCTGTCACAATCCGAGGACACAGAGCCCTTTTTTCAGTTCTCGTCCCAAAATCTTGGTGCTGCCTTAAACTCATCTTCTACTGAGTATATAATAATCTTGTTAAGATGTGGGCACTAAAAGCTTTTTTTCTCAATCCCTTATTGAGAAAATAAGGGAATCCCAGGAGGAAGATCAAGGGGTTATCTGGTTTCATACATGGAGGCAAACTTTTTTTGGGGCATCTACCGAAAACCTTCTTTATGCATCTAACTTCAGGCCACATATTATCACTGCTCATGCCTCATTTCTTGGTCTGTGGCCAGCCTCAGGGACACAAGGCTGCTTGCTTGCTCTGGGGCCAAGCTGCCCACCTCATGCTCAACCACCACAAATTCCCCCTTGGTGTTACAGCTGCTTGTTTGGCCATTTGTGCAATTATATCCTCTTTTGCTGCTGCGTGTGGGGCAGGAGAACAGCACCGGCTTCAGAGAGGGGTATTAACACTTCTCATCAGGGAAGCCACAGCACGTCCTCCCCTGTGGCTCCAGGGGCCTTTCCCTGGACACACCACACTGTGGTCAGTGGTGTTATACTGGGGTAGGATAAACTGCCTGTGACTCTGTGGGACCTTCAAAGGCTTTGGCTTGAGAAACATGATGACCGATAGAAGATGCTGAGCACTGACATCTTAATGCTCAAAAAATGCATAATAGCAGCTGCTGACCTTCCCCCTTCTCGTAGGGGTTTTTCATGGGGGCTGTGGAATGAGGACAGCCTGGGCAAGGTGGGCACCAGGTGCTTGTGCCAGTGCCCAGCGCCTGCAGAAAGCAAGAGCTCAGCCTCAGCTGAGCCCAGCTAAATATAACCGGTGAGTGGCAAGCTCCTACACCTCGCCTGGCTCTGGTCCTGCCGCAGTACATTCCTGCTGAAAGCACTGCCTGCTTCCTCAAGCCCTCTTCCCTGCTCCTTGAGATGCCACAGTTGAGTCTCAGAAGGTGGTTTCCTTCCCTCTGAGGAGTTTCTTTACCCCATGCCCCTGCTTTTCCTTTTTCCCCCTTGCTCATTCACCACTTGCCCCTGTGCATCTGCTCCTTCACCCAGTGCTCCTGGGGCAGCATGGCAAGACTTAGGGATGAGGGTCTCCCTGCTCCTACAACCAGGAATAGTTTGAAGCTCTCAAACATGAGTCTATCCGTGGATATTTGTAGTTGTAGTTGTGTCTTGGGGTACTTGGGCATGGCCAGAAGATCCAAGAAGGGAATTCTAGGTCTACACAAGGCTCCTCTGGGCAGTAAGGCTCATATTGGGTACTTTATCTCTTGCAAGTGCAGGATCTGCTTTTAATTTTTTTTCATTTTCACAGGAATATTAAAAATATACCACAGAGGAACAACCTGCTTCAAAGTCTCTGCACACCATATCTTGCATTTCCAGGTCAGCCCAACATGGTCAGTATTAATTTTATTTTTGATAAAGGGTGACAGCATACACCTTATTTTGTGTTTGGGATAACAGGGACGGCTGATGCTGTCCCTTTCCCCACGCACAGCCAACAGCTCGAGGGCAGCTTTGAGGTTACCGCCTGTCCCACACACCACACTCCTACCATGGCAGTGGTTTTGATGAGGCATTTAGTGATATTTTTGCACTGGTTGCAAGCAGTATGGCTGTGATGCTCCTACTGCCACCAGGACTTGGTTTGATTTAGCAGCAGCGGGACAGTTAGAATGTTACAACTTCTGTAGGTGTGTATTTCCTAAAACAACAAATAGTCACTTTAAACCCAAACCTGGTTTATCCCGGGGGTATGAAGAGGTTGAAGAAATCAGCGAGGTTTGTGAAAGCAGCCTTGGAAATCAGTGCAAGCAAGGGGATATTTTGGCAGGTGGCATTACAGTTAATCACTTCTGTCTGAGAACAGCAATACAACATAAACGTTTTAAGCAAAATCTGAGGGTGAGATCTAGTAGACACGAGGGTGTCATGAAGGTCTGCAGGTCAGGGGTAAGTTACCTGTTACTACAAATTGCTTTTAAAATCAACGATCAGCTCTAGGGATGATTTATGATTTATTTTAAAAGCAGAAGAATACAGAAAGCTCTCCAGCAACCCAAATACGATCATAAACCCGATGCTTCTTTTCGATCTGAAGTGTTGATGTCCCAAGCGGCGGGGGCGTGGACCGTGCCAAAAAGCCGTCAGGCAGTGAGTGCAGCGCTGCCCGGGTGCCCTGGCTCAAAGAGCCCTTCAGTAAATGGACACAGTCTGTTTGCACAGAGAAAATCCCTGAAGCAGGAAAATGCCACGTAAGAGCAGGCACTGACCCGTGGGGAATGAGTGCGAACCCTGCTGAGAGCGGGAGAGGCGGGCGCGCATTCTTCGTGCGCACATTCTGTGGGTCCATCTGTGTGTGTGCCCGTGCGTCCGCGCACGCCGTGCGTGTCTGGCTGTGGCTGTCTGTCCGGGTGCATGTGCATCGGCAGCGGCAGCCTGTGCGTGTCCGTGGGTGCGTGTCCCGTGTCCGTGGGGGCATCTCCCGTGTCCCGGGTGCGCGGGCCCGGCCGTGCCCGTGGGTCCCGCTCCACGCCCGCAGCTGCGGACGGGGCTACGCCTCCCTGCGCGGGGCGGCGGGGCGGGGAGGCGGCAGCGCACCCTCGGGAGCGGGACAGACGCACGCACAGACCCACGGAGAGGCACACCGGCACACGGACACGGGGACCCGCACACCCGCCNNCGCTGTGCCCGCTGTGCCCGCTGTGCCCGCTGTCCCTGCTGTGCCCGTGCCCGGGGGTGGCCGCTGCCGGGGCTCTCCGTGCATCCCCGCCGGCCCCGGCACGGCGCTGCGCCCCGGCCCCCTCCCGCCGTGCCCCGGTTGCGGGCGGCGGGGACCCGCGCTGCGGAGCACGGACCACATCCGCGGGGTGTTACACCTTCGCCTTAAAAAGCACGGAACTGCTATTTATACACCTCGCCCTATATATATATTCCTAATGGAAGCGGCTGCAGCCACTTCTGTTCAGGGATAAGCACTTCCCCGGGATGTTTGCCTGAGCGCTGTGTGTTAATCGATGGGATGAGGAGCAGCAGCAGAAAGCCACATGCAGGCTGTCGCCCTGCCGGTGACCGGTCGCCACGCTCGCACCTTGTATCATTCACCCCCGTCTGCGTGGCACCCAGAGGGAGAGATCCTTGTCCCCTGTGGGGATGCTCTCACAGTTTCCACACACACGGATGAACTGCAGTGCAGTTTGTAACTCCGCTCCAGCAGTTCTGGAGATGGGGTTTCTCTCCTCTCTCAGTGCTTGGGGAAACTTTTTTATTAGAAGGGTGCCCACGAAATGCCTAAATCCACCATTCCAGTACTTACTCTCAGTGCTTGATATTTTAATGAGTAATCTTAAGAAGAGGCTCGTCTTGCAGAGTGCTGTGACACATGACTGCAAAAGCTCAGAAGAGGTTTTCTTAACTTTTTTTTGGTGTGTGTCCGATCCATGAAATTGATGGTTCAGTATTGCAGCAGACCATCTCAGGGACAAGTCTCTTAGAATGCTTATTGCAAGCACTGGTAAAACGTTCTTTTTTCATGCTTAGCTGTATAAAATGCATCTCTTTTTTTTTTTTTTTCTATGTCTTCCCTAAGCAAGCCAGTACATTCACCACTGTTTGAGGAGCTGCCCAAACTAGGATTTCTTGCAGAACAGGTTTAAAATGAGGTCTGATTGCCTGGAGCATCTTTATGAGTAAATTTGCAGAGTACCTTTCATGAGAGTTTCCTATCTTGCTCTGCATCTGTAGTTTGACGTATTAAAATCTCTGTTGTCTGGTGGGATACACTGCCTTCCTCTGCTTTTTTAGGCTCTCCTGCAGCTCAGTCCAAGGGAAGGATGTCATTTGGAGATGTTCTTTGTGCTTGCTGGACACTACTGTGCAAAATAAATAGGGTGAAGGGTGTAGGACTCAGTGGCATCAGTATGAAGGACTGTATGTGGGCTGTGCAGCTCAGCAATCCAAGGGGGTGGATTATTTACCTCCAGAGTAATCCCAGCTAAACCCTGGATGGAATTTTCCCCATTATAAGAAGTTTAGTTGATTTTTCAGGAGTAGTTTCATTAAATGTATCACAGTCAAAGAGCAGACTGAGTTCCTTCCAGTCTCACTGGGTGACTTGCCCCAGCATCTGCAAGGATCCGGACTGGCATGAGCATCATCGGGTCCTTCCTCTGCCTGATTCAGGAAAGACTGCACTGAATCAAGCACAGCAGAGACTTGCATCTGGAAAATCCTGTGTGTTGCTACTCCAACTCAAAAAGCTCAGGTTTCAGTCTAAAATTGGAGGGCTTCACAAAGCTCTGTTTTCACAACAATGCTGGAAATGGTTTAGTGTTGCTACAGAGTGGAAAGAAAAGCATACTTGGAAACTTCAAAAAGCTGCCACCAGGAGGAATGTCACCCCATGGCTGGCCACAGGAGCGTGGGCTGCTTTGGTCATGGCACGCAGTGGAAGGCGGAGACCTTGGTTTTCAGTCAGCTATTACTGTGACTAAGTAAACCCTCAAAAATCCAGCAGTCGGGAATGGAGGTAAATATTTCCATGTGGATGGGCAAGTGGAGCTGTGGGAGAGCCAGGCCTGGGTAGCCAGGGTACAAATGGAAGTATTTGCTGTATAAAGCCCATTATTTTTGCTGGGTTACCCTGTGCACAGCTGCCAGAGCAGCAGCTCTCAAGAAGAGGCTTTGGGCCATGTTGTAAGGTTTGCAAATGCAAGTGTTAATTGCTGTCTAAATTTTAACTCAGTTGAACAAGTTACATTTTGCTTTATACTACCTATTTCTGTTTTGAGCTCTTGCAATGTCCAGGAGCTGGAATATAACTTCTGAATGCGAACAAGGAATGAAACGCCCTGGGTATGTGGTAACAGCCAGAAGGAAAAAAAACCCCACACTCTTAAGAAGGCTCTTGTTTGGTATGAATGAGCCCAAGGAGCCTGTTTGAATGAGAGCCATAGAGAGAGTGCAGGGCTTGGCTCTCTGGGGTCAGAGTTAACCACCTTGCGGGCAGCAGAGACCCGTCAGTGCAGGGCTCTGGCACAGTCAGGCCTCTGCAATGACTGAGAATGACTGACAGGACCTACTTATCCTCTTTTTGTTTTCAGTCCAGGGCACGCTAGGTTTTCCTCCAGCTGTCCAGCTTGATTCACTGCTTCCTGTGCTCACAGCCCAGCCCCTTACGGGAGCGACCCAGGCAGCCACTGCTTTTCATTTCTCGGTGCAATATTCACGCAGGATACAGCAAAAATCCTTCCTCCAAAGCTCTCATGGCAGAAGGTTCTTGGGACAGGAGAAAACTCCATGTGGCTCTTCACCATCTGTTGGCAAGTCTGCGGAATCTGCAGATTGCACCCAGTAGCAGCGTGGTGCACTGGTATCTGCAGATGCAACTGGCTGAAAATAGGGGCCTGACAATGCTTTTATTGACATTTGGGTTGGAAAAAATAGCAGTCTGGGAGTTTAAGCCTGAGGCGTTTCATTTGGAGTGTGCAGCCTCTGTGCTGAAACCTCAGTTGAAGATTTCTTTAATCATTTATTGACAGGGGAAGTTAATAGCTGCACCCGGGGGAGCTGGGCCATCAGTGGTATCGAAGGGCACATTCATAGCCACAGGCAGGCTTGAACAAGCTGCTGCATTCAAAGCCCATACCACTGATGGCTACTTCAGCTTTACTTGTGTGGTTCCACTTCATTTTTAAAGCCCAAAGCCCAAATTGTGGATTTTGTAAGTGACCCCTTGTGCTGCCGGACACCAGCAGTCCAGGAGCAAAGAGCATCCGCCTGGCTGATGCTCCTGCTGGGATCACAGGCAGGGAGAGCCCTCGGTGTCTTCCACCCCTGCTGCCTTGGACATGTCCCAGTGCAAACACACGGCAAGGCTTAACCTGGACATCCTGTGGAAATGGCTCTCATAGTAAAATAAAAGTAATTTACTGCAACATGAGTCCACTGTGAAAATCACCTCTGTGGAAAGGGGAGATGAGTATGTTTCAAGAGTGCTTTAATATGAAAGTTCTGGGGAGAGGCTCCCCCATATATTCAGCTAGAAAAAATGAGAAGATATGCCTAAAGATGTGACTTTAAGAGTCAGCATCTCGGGGGCTTTTGGACAGCCGGCTGCATGTTTCAGGCTGGTCAAACAGTTATTGCCTTCTGTCCACAGCAATGGAAATATTTCATTAGGATGATGTGGAGCTGGACTCTTTGATTAACCAGAAACCATTGAAAAAGAGTGAAGAAAAATCACCAGATTCAATCATATTTTAGAGGTTCTCAGTACCCCAAAGCAAGTTTCTGTCCTTTTCATTTACCTTGGGGAAGGAAAAGAAAGCAAGACCTCCTTTCAGGTGAAGAAAGATTCACAGCTTTTCCTGCCTTTTAGGCTCCAAGAAGATTATTTGCTCTTGTTTGAACTTACAATATATTTAGCATTAAGAATGTCTCAGAACACCCCTCAACACTGTTTAGGAGTGGAATAACCATTCAGCCCATCCTGTTCTCTCTTGCTGAAGGTCTCAATCTGTGCACCAGTGGAAGCGCCACGTCCTGTGAAGAGTGTCTCCTCATCCATCCCAAGTGTGCCTGGTGCTCCAAGGAGGTAGGTGGGCACACCTCGTTTGTCCTGCATGCTTTCTGTAAGGCTGGAAGGGAGTTCTTTCCTCACCTCGCCTGTTCCTGGCTCGGTCCTGTGCTGGAAGGGGGGTTGAGGGCAGCGGGTGCTCCATGCGGAGTGTATTTTGGGTGTATGTGACTCCTCAGCTCTTTGACATCATAGGAAATAAGTGTTTGACCCCACTGGCCCCCATGCACCCTCGACAGAGCAGCACTGTTCCTTCAGTCCCTCTGTCCCTTCAATCACCTTCTTGTTTTCGGTGGATGCTGGATCCCTGCATGGGCTCTGTGTTGCAGGGAGCCTTGCTCCAAAGCTCTCTCCCTAAACAGCCCCAAGCCTCTGGCTCGTGTCCTGCTACGTGTCCCTTGTCGTGTGGCCTGGCATGGGCTCTTTGTCTGTAACAAAGATAATTCTCCTTTCTGAATCTATTGTGTCATTTTGGGGGGGTGACCCATGCTTCTAGCATCGGTGCCATGAGTTGCACAGAGTAACTGAGCACTTCAGAGGGAAAATACATCCTTGTGTTGATGCTGAAGCTGCTCGCCCTGCCCGTATTCAGTTGCGCCTCCTTCTTTGTGAGGAATTGCAAATACCTCCCCCTGCTCCCTAAGGGCAGCTCATGAGTTTAGGTTTATATATGTAATCCAATATATGTCTTATCAAGTAGACTTACAATTTCTAGAGAACAAGGTGTGTGAAAGACCTGATAATGTCTGATGCATACAAAGCAGTTGCCTGCTTAGTGCCTGTCCTAAGTGTTCAAGAGAGACTTTTGGATGCTTTCAGATGCATGGAAAAACCATGCCTTGCAGGCACAGCTGCTGTGTCAGGAAGCAGGTTTGGGATGTGAGAACCCCAGAGCAGGGGATGATCTTGAACCTCTCAATGGGTACGGCCAGTGGCGATGCTGTTCTGGTCCCTGCTGACCCTTATTCCTCTAGTGTGGCCACCCCTGTCCCCTTTTGAGCACTCACTTCACCCCCCAGCTGCAGCTGGTGGTGCTGAACTGAGGATGCAGGTGCTGCCCCCTCTGCTGTTCCCACCCCTCCTCCTGACAGGGCTGCTTGGGGCAGCTGCAGCTCCAGGGCAGAGGATGGAGTTGGGGATGGAGATGGATGTGGGGCGAAGGTGGCTTCCAGTCCTCCTGGTTTGGGTGGGTCTTGGGGGCTAGCCCAACCACTGGCTCTCCAGGTCTATTTCATTGGATTTTTCACTCCTAAGCACAGTTGCAGCTCTCCAAGGAAAACCTTGTAATGCTGCAAACACCGCACTGCCTGACAGCGTAATAGCTTTCATGGGGTGGTTTTATCCAGCAAGGCAATTGGTGTGCAGAAGGGAAAGGGTGAAGCAATAGATCTTGCTTCTGAGACATCTTGTAAACAGCCGTAAGAGCTCCTCTTCCAGCCAGCTAATCTGTGGTGGTGAGACTGGATCCAGGAACGGGGCTATTAAGCTATGGGTACCCAATAGCTTGTGCTTTTTTTTGGTTGTTTTTTTCTTACTTGGCATCAAAAGACAACTTTCTGCAAAATGCTGCTAGTGGAAATGTTTATCTGGTGGTCACTGTGACCACTAATTGTACTAATGGGACTGACGGCCTGACTCTTTTCATGCAAACAGGATAGTTACCAAAAAAAAAAAGAAAATTCCTAACTGGAATGGAGGGGCCAAGGAGGAAGATGGGTGTTTACAGGGAAGTCCTGTAATACTTCCTGACCTTTAGCCTGCAGCAGCTATTTAAAAATACACAGTTCAAGGTGTTTTGTGCCAAGAGATACGTGTTTAAGAGCTGCTCTTCCCATTACATGCTACATGCTAAAACCTAGCAAGTTCTTATTCTAATTCTGTATTTATTTATTTATTTATTTATTTTAGAATGTACTGTTTGAAACTAATTACTTCTCTAGGTGAGATCATCAGGTGAGGTAATGGGATTTCAAAAGATACCTGGAGCTTTTCAACTTAAAAAAGTTTTAAAGTAATATTATAAGCTCTATAATATCCGCTTTCTTTTCATAGTCGTTTCATCACCTTGTTGCCCTTCCCTCTGCTGCAGCCTAGTCAGGTTATTAAATTTATTAAATAGCTCTTAATATGTTTTCCTTAGCTTTTTCCATAAGCTGCCATTCTCTATCTATGTTGCCTGGGTGCATATATGCCAGCCAGATTCTACGCCTCTGCTGCTGTTTATATATCAGGGGTAAGATACTGGAGTGGGTTCCACAGATGGCAGTTATGTTGTGGTATAACCTCAGTCAGCTGGTCTGTGTGTACTTTGTGCTCCCTTTGCATTTACATTACAGGTTTGGGAGCAAACTGGGCCAGCTTTTATCAACTTTGTAGGCAACAATTAATAATTTTGTCGGGAAATATATATGTAGTAAAAGTGTAATTCTATATGTAATTCTGTGTATTATGTATACAGTAAGTGTAGAGATGTCTGGTTTATGTTTTTTAAATATATATATGTATATATAGCTATACAAAGTATAGTTATATATATTATTGATCTTCCTGTGTATGTATACCTTCTTGTGTTACCTTTGGGGAAATATTTGTGGAATAATATCATTTGGTGGTACCATCATACCAGTTTGTTTGGGAGCTGTATGCCAATAGTTTCCCAGGAGGGATAAGGTTCCTGGAATTTACATTGCCTTGAATTGAGGGTAAGGGGACGTGTAGAGATAGATCTTACAGCAGAGCAGTCAAGGTGTTCTCACTTTATGACTGCCACCTCCTAACCTGTTGGTATGAGGTGCATCACGTCCTCTGGCTTGGTTGGACTTCTTTTCACTTCTGCTTGTGTTCAGCATCTCTGTTCCCATCCAAAGGGGTGATGATGGATGAGCTGATGATAGGAGCTTCTGGTGTGCAGCAGCCCTAGGGCCTCCAGGGGCTGCTCAGCTAACCACAAGCCTTTGGGCTCTTGGAAATCTGGCAGCACGCATCGGTTCTGTTGGCCCATGGAAGAATACCTTGAAAGGCAGGCCTTAAAGGAGGTGATTTCAGTGGCTCTTAGAAGAGGAGGTGTGAATATGTGGCCTTAACCATCACCTGAGCATGCCTTGAAACAGGGCACTCTGAGGGACAATGACTCTTGGGTGATGGAGACTGCTGCAGCCTTTCCATCCACGCTGGAATCTGAGGAATCTGCAAGGTCCAGGAGAAGCTGGAAATGACAAGGAACTGCTGACATGGTGCTGGTAAAATGACTGGAAACTGCACACTGGCCTGTGGGGTTGCTGTGATCTCTGTGGCAGCCTGGTTTCTGTGCGTAGGGAGAGGAGGGTGCTCGTTGAATTTTTTGCAGTGGCACCTGGTTGCCCAGGCTGAGCAGGACTTGTTGGGTTTGCTGGGGAGAGCAGGGAGCTCTGGAAGTGGCTCCAGTGCTGTCCTCTGAGCTGCCAGGGCAGGTGTGATAGACAGGTGGGGGTTGTGATCGTGATAAACCTACCTGGGGTCATTGCAGGGGGGGAAGTTCTTCAAAAGAGCGTTTGGGAGTACCAGTACGGGAGGGGAAATTTCAACATTACGTTTCCTTTTTTGCTGCTTTGGGGAGCAGTGTACCAGTGTGCAGAGGCTCCTCTTGTTTGTTAGATGTGTTTCTTGGGTGGATGAACTGTGTTCACCTATCCATTACCTATGTGGATGCATTTGTGTGTGTACATGCAAACTAGAGATACACATTAATAATCTCAAATGTCCTTCTGAATAAGTGAACCGAAATTTCCCCAGTGGCACCCTCTGTTTTCCAGGAGGTGCTTTTACCCCATCCTCTCCCATCTCAGAAATGTATGCCTAGAGAATGAGGAAAGAAAATCAAGGATGTTCCTAAAGGGAACATGTTGAGGTTTTTTTTTTAGTGGAGAAAGCAGGCACATTTCCAATTGAATTAATGCAGAACTGGATTGATTAAAGCAAAAAAATGGTAGGGACATGCCTAATCAGGAATTAGATATTAGATACAGTGAGTGCTATTCTCCATTTTTATAGCATGAACCAAGCAATTTGTCTTAAAACTGTCGAACTGATGAGCATGTAATTGTCACGCTGTTGTCTCCATTCATTCTGCCTGCCTGTGTGCATTGGCCTTTGTGAGTTCGTTAGCGCCGAGGCCGGACCGCGACTGCCTGGGGGGCTGGAGGAGCCGGAGCTACTGACAGGGGCTGGGGGACCTTCCCAGCCGGTGCTCCTCTGTGGCACGGAGCAGTGTTTGGGGTGGTTCCTGCTTGCGAGGGGCATCTGCTGCATTCCCTGCCCAAGCAGGCCTGCGGGCACACGGTTGGCAGGTATGTGGGCACACTGAATTGCTTAACTCACCGCAGGGTGTTCCCTGCTTGGGGAAAATTGGGGCTTGAACCAGCGTGCTGCGTCTGAGCTGCTGGGGCTGCCTTTTGGCATGGCTCTTCGTGAGCTGTCTGGACGTGTGCAATGCCCTTTACTCCCCAGATCTGCTCATCCTTTTTCCCTTTAGCTGAACTTCCATGAGCCTTGATTTTCTCTGTCACAGAAAACCTTGCACTAGGGTTGGGTGGTAGCTGGTAGCCTCAGTTTTGGCTTTGGGTTTTGACCTATGGCTGCAAGGTTGGGTGTTTGTTTGCAGAGTGCAGTGGTGATTGCTGGGACTTTCCCAAGGTCACCACCACCCCCCTGCTCAGTGTTACTCTGCCTGGGTAAGAAATCAAGCAGAAGTAGGGGTCAGTCCTGCATCCCTAGGTGCTGAGGTGTACCACCCTTCCCTGGGGTGGGTATTTTCTTCCACGTCAGGTAATACAGCTTTTCACTGAGCAAGAAAGTTGCTGGATTTGATTGAATCTGCAGCTTAGCAATTGCTGCCCTTTGGCAAGTCCTCTGGACCCATTTTAGAAGAAAGTTTAGAGAAAATAGCAGGGTCAAGCAAGGGGGACCTGGGGACTGGAGGAGCGCAGACCTACGAGCGGTGTAGGGGCTTTCCACCAACCTCCTGGACTTCCTTTGGAGTCTTTGGAGCAGACCCTGGGAAGGCTTGGAAACACCTCACAGAAGCTGCAGCTATGTGAGCAGCCCTGAATATTGTCCTATTTGGATGCTTCTCTCCAATGTTAATTACTTCAGAGTAACTAGAAGTTCCAGCTGCGCCCCTGGGCTGTTTGTGTTGCTTTTTGCACGGTCAGAGTGTCCTTTGTAATAGGTGGCAGCAGAAATGAGCTGGCAGAGGTGTTCACCTGAAGCTGTGGTCTGGGTACTGGGAGAGCAGGAAAGCATCTCCCCCTGGGTGTCCTGCTGCTGGGTGGACAGGCCCAGGAGAACACCTGGACCCCACCAGCTTTTTGCTGATTTCAGGTAAAATCACATCCGAGAGAAACTTTTCTCCAAGGCTGCCTGAAATGTGCAGCTCTGAAAGGCTGGGCGTTGTTTTCAGTTTTGTGAGGGATTCTGATTTTTATTTTGTCATGCTGGAGATGATTTAAATAGTCCCAGTCCTCCTTTTTTTGGAAGTTCATCTGTTTACACGATGCGTTCCAAGAATTTTGTGTTCGTATCCATCTGATGTGCCATCGTCGGTTTCTTGGCTGGACCCCGCTGCTGGATGCTGGAATGCAAATCTTGCATTTTTCAAATAGCGTTGGGACCTTGTAGTGAGAAAAATGCAGCTGGAAGCCTCTGTCTGTCTCCCAGGGTCCTGTATCCAAGCCTGTCCTTGAGGGACCTCCTGGAGATCACCCCACAAGGATCTGTCAGGAGCCTCTCCCTCCTTGATGTCTCTCCTGTCCTCTGCCATGCTGGAGCTTCAGCAATCAGTGAGGTTTATTCAGCCCCACACTGGTTTTGGCTGCACAGCTGAAGGAGGGGCTGGCATGGCTGCAAGCATCTTCTCTGCATTATTTCATGTTGTACTAGTCCCCCAGCCCCAGAGCTGAATAGGGTTGTCACTATTGTTGTAGTGCAGAAATAAGTAGGAATCAACTGTTGAAAATCCAATAAGTTTTGGGCATGTGACTTGTTCCCTTTGGCACTTTTGGGGAGAAAAAAAAAAGCATTCTAACAAACAGGCTCTTTGCAAAAGGGTGCATTGTGTTCCCGGCTGCTCCTGAGTGCTGCCCTGCACAAGGCTGCTTTGTGCACCACGCACGGGGCTCGCAGCAAGGGCTGGAGCTCTGGGATGGGTGCTGGGAGACTCCTGGCCATCCTTTGGGAGTGAGCCACTGCCTGCACCTTGCTGCCTGTGCCTAACTGCCTGTGGTGGGCACAGACTGCATTTTAACCAGCTCCCGGGAAGTCTCTCCCACCTCCCTTATTCTCCATGCAGTGCTTGTGTGGGGACATGCGGTGTCTCACCCAGGGAAGAGGGTGCAGATCCCTGGAGCCACCCAGCCTGTCTTCAGCTTCACATCTTTACTTGGCCCTCTCTGGGTTGGTGGGTTTGTCCTGCTTCCCTCAGTGCCACCTCCTTGTCCTTTCTTCTGTCTTTTGCAAAGCTCCTTTGAGGCGATGTATGGGCATAAAATAACAGGGAAGACAGTGGGCTGTCCCTGCAGCAAGCCAAGTGCTTTGCCTTGCTCTCTTGTGGCCAGGGCTGGGAACAGGTGCTGCTGCTCTGGCTGGGCTGAAAACATGGGCTTAGCTTTCTCTTTCAGTGCTTCGTGAGCAAATTCAGTGTTCAGATCCTCATAGAATTTCCTTTTTTGGTCAATCCCTTTGAAAGGCTTAAGGCTCAGTGCAGGCTCCTTCCAAGTAACAGTCATCCCAAAGGACACCAGCTTCTCCTTGTCATCTCCTAGCTGTTAGATACCAGCATGTCAAAGCAAATCCCCTGCTGTGGGATTGATGTATTCCCCTCCACTTCCTTTTTGTCCGTTCCTCACCCCCCAGGATTTCGGCAGCACAAAGTCCATCACATCCCGGTGCGACTTCCTGCAGAACCTGATTGCAAACGGCTGTGCCGGAGCCATCGAGAACCCCAGCAGCAGCATCAGTGTGGTGAAGAACTTCCCTCTGAGCACCAAGGGCTCTGGCCAGAGCCACCTGGACGTCACTCAGATCACGCCTCAGAAGGTCGCCTTGAATCTTCGCCCTGGTGAGTCCCCAGTGGCTCCATGGGGTGTGGGGGAGGGAGAAAGGGTGGCCAGGACATGCCAAGAGCACGTTGTAGCTCATAGCCTTGTAGCCCACTAAAGCAGGTGACTGCTGGCCCCTTCCATACCTGTGACCTTCGGTGGTGCATCACAAACAGGTTTGGGGCTGGGGCACATGTCCTCTGTGAGAGGACACGGCTGTTGGGCAAAGTCAGTCAAAGCCCACCTACAACTGCTACCAGTAATGGTCTTAACACTAGCATGTGTTTAAAAGGACCTGCTCAGCTTAAAAATGGAATCACTGTATGGAAGGAGTTAAAATAACTTTGGTTCCTCCACTAAGCAGCCAGGGCATGACTCTGAACTGAGACAGCTCCTTCTATAAATTGGAAACAAACCCACATATCTGTTTTCTGTCGGTATGCAAAAGAGCTATGGGATCAAGGCAGAAGATGGAGATTTGAACTTGTGACTCAGGCCTTGGACTGTAGCCAGGTCCCTCTTTCATTTTCCTGAGCCATCACTTTTCTTCAATCTCTTCCTTTTAATTAAAAATTAGAAGGGAACGGCTCATCTGAGCCATGCGAGCATGCTTGTTATCAAAAGTTTTTGCATGGTGGGGGGAAGCTTTAACGTGGGTTTAGAATTCTTGCAAAAATCTGGCAGCTGAGATTTCTGAAGAGGGGAAAAAATGCTCTTTATTGCAAAGATAAGCAAATATAAAAGCCTGATTCATTACAAGCGATTGGTGTGGGTTTCTAAGGCTTACAGTTTTGTGGCAGCTCTCACTAGCATACAGAAAAGTGAAATATTGATGTTTTGCCCAATAAAAACAGGGGTTTGAGCTGGTGTTCATGCTACCAGTGCTCTCCCAGAGGCTACCAGTTGCTGCAGGAGTTTTTGTTTTAGCTGTGTAAGTTAGAAGTTGTCATGTTTCTCAACTCACTTCCTTAGCTGTCATCGGTCAGACCCTCAAAACTAAAAAAATTTGCTTCAAAGCCTTAAAATCAGATACCTGAGAGCAGTCACCGCTGTGTGTATGTCTGGATGCATGGATTCTGCCACTGAATGTTGTGTTGAAAAGGGAGCGAAAGGGAGTTGTTATTACTGCTGTTTCTTGAGGCAATTCCTGACAGAAAGGGCTGGCTCAGCTTCCACCTCTCACCTCCTGTGCCTCCACCTCCACGCGCAGTGCCCGGTGCTCAGCGAATTCCGCTTGTCTAATCCCCAGCAGTTTTGCCCACCCAGTGTCCACCACTCCAACTGGTGGCAGGGTGTGTGGATCCATCTCCCCGTGGCTTCCTGGGGTCTGTGCTCTTGGAAACCTTGGGCTGCCCAGGGCTGGTGTGCTGCTTCTGCCCACCCTTGCAGGGACCGCGCTCACGGCCATCCTCAGTTCTTCGTGATGGAGAAGCTCTCCAGGTCTGGGCTGAGCTGCAGGAACCACCCTGAGGACCCCTGCAGCAATTCCCATGCTGAGCCAGTGAACTCCCCTCCCTGTGCTCCTCTTGCAGAGCATCAGAGTCATTGCAGGAGGAGGGACAAACGTAGATGTTTGTAATAATATTTCCCATTTTTGCTCTCTTTTTGATGTTGGGCAGCACTTCACCTCCGGGCTGATGACTTCCTAAACCCTTGTATTAGCAGCCCCAGTTTAAATTATCTATTAATCCTTGAGCTTGGGAGAACGGGTTTCACCCAGTGAACCCAGGACAAAAAGGAGACAATGTTGATTTAATTTTGGGCATGAGGAGTGTACTATTTCAAAGATGAATTCACGCGGCGGTCTGTGGCAATGGTGATCTTTTATTCTTAGTCTGCTAAGCAGAAGCAGAAGGGAGTGGATTGTCCATTGTTTGCTGTTCCCACCCAGGCAGTTTGATCTCATCATCCTGTGGCAGAAGTCACATCCCCCAAATCTGTGTCCTCAGCTAAACTCCAAAGGCCTTAAATTGATGTCCTTACAGGGTAGCTTTTGGATTGAGCATTTAGTTTTATAATACTGCTTTTTAATCTTGAATCCAGCTATAAAGCAGTGTGTCCCAGTTAAATAAAATAGAAATAGCGTAAAAGGACTTTAAAAATTAGTAGATGCAAGCTGTGTTGCCCACCAAGCCATAAGCCTCACCAAGCCTCACCAAGCTGGATAAGTATGATTGTTGAGTTTATGTTCTTAAATTGACCAAAAATCAATTTTTGCAGTTTCTGCACTGCCTCTGTGTGGTAGTATCCAAGAAAAATTTCTGAACTAAGCCCTGAGTTTAAAACTTTTCAGTAAAAGCCCTAAAGAGAAGGATGGTGGCGACAGTACGTGAGGAAGGAGGGGGCTGGATTATCCCTAGAAGTGTGAGAGTAATGCTGTCCACAGAGAATAATAAATTCTTTTACACTTACATCTACACGCATTAGCGATATTTTCTCTGACATAATTGGTTTGTGCAGTTAGGAATGAAAGAAGAACCAGCCACAGGATACTGTTGGTTTTGGTGCTTCTCAGGGACTAATAAATTCATAATTATTAAGAGAAGCACGTTTGATCACAGCGTTCCAAATACCCTTTCTGGCAGGAAGAACGGTGTTTTGGACATGAAAATGTTGCAAAATACAGAGGACATATCCCCTTTTCCAGTGGGAGAAATATGTGGGAATGAAAAACAGGGGCATGGGAATGAATTTTCCCAGATTTAAACACATTTTTGCAGCACTAAATTAAAGTCAAGCTTGCAATCACAGTCTTTACCCTCAATCAGTGCTAACAGGTTTTGTGCTACATGAGTTATGTTCTTCTTTGTTCCCCCCCAAAATGCATGCTAACAGGTTTTGTGCTACATGAGTTATGTTCTTCTTTGTTCCCCCCCAAAATGCATGCCAGGTACAATGTGAGGCCCACCTGGGGCACCTGCTGCACTCCACATCCCAGCCCTGTGCTGGTAATGTCCTGCTCCTGCTGGACAAGAAAGCTGGGGAGAATAAGGAGGAATATTTATGGCACGAGCTTCCTGTTTCCTACAGCTGGGCAGTATCTACATGTGCGTGTTTGCACAGGGTGCCTCCTGCAGCCCTGCCTTTTCCAGGTGGGGTTGTAGCAGGCTGTAAGGAAATGCTTAAGGAGAAGGAGGGTGTTGTTTGAGGATCCCTAGCTCGGTGCAGCCTGCCCCAGGTGCCAGGAATTGTGCTGTGCAATGCCAGCATGGCAGTTCTGGGATGCTGTTACTGCTGCTTGGGCTGGAAGTAAGTGGGAGCAGCTGTGCTGCTGTGCACAAGGAGGAGAACAACAAAGCGGTGAGGGAAATGTTTTCACAATACTGAAAAATGTGAGCTTCATTTCTGGGGAAGAAGAGGGGAAGCCACAAGTGTTTTGCAGAACCTGCCACTGCCCCAAGTTCAGCCTTGACTGTGAAGGGCTGGGAGAGGGCAGAAGTGGGAGCTTGGTTTTGAAAGGATGCAATTCCCTGGGGCTGAGACCCCGCTGGACAGGAAAAGGGGCCAAGGTGGCAGCTGGGAACATGGGATCTCCAAACCAGCCTGGCTTGTGAGGTTGGGGTTTGGGGTTTTTTTTTAGATCCCTCCCTTAGCAAAGTGAAAGGCAAACTTTTGCTACCTGCTGTCTGGCTCCACCAAGGTAACGTCTGGTGTGAAGTTGATAAGTTCACTTTGAAGCCACTTCAGCTTTTTTGAGGCATAGGCAGTGCCTGTGGTGGCTTTCCATGGCACCCCTTCCAGATTTCTAGTGAAATCAGTCTGGCAAAGGGGAAGGTCAGGGATAGGCTTTCCACTGCTTCTCTTCACATCTGCACAGCCTGTGACTCAGCCCGGTCAGCTCCTTCCCTTGTGTTCTTCACTTCAGGAAGCTTTGCCTCTGCCTCACTGCTTCCCTGGGTGACCCTAACAACTTTCTTTTCCCGGTTCACTTCCCTTTTGCCCTGATTTCTCCAGCCCTTTTTTGGGGGGGAGCTCATTTTCAAAGGTGTTTCTTCTGTGTCTGCTTCACCTTGACTTCCCTGCACAGCTCAGAGGACATCTCGCATTCAGCTCATGCTGGCTATTTTCTCCTGATCCTCTTCCTTCTCCTGCTCCACCTCCTCCTCTCTTTTGTGCAGGACTTCTTGGACTGCTCCTGGTTTGCTTTGAGAACATACCCAAGTAAGTGTGGGCAGTGTTTCAGTAGTCCATGAAATATCCATTTAAGGTTCACTCTGCTTTTCTTTCCTGTTTTCTAGGAAAACGTCCCTGGACTGTGCACAGCCCAGGGCAACAGTGTTTTTCATTTGTCCCTCCCTTAGATGTTCTCTGGGATGAGATGGAGAGACCCTTTCCTACACCTCCAAAGAGCTAAAACAGAGACACGCACTCCATGTCTTTTTATGGCCAGCCAGTACACTACAAAGCTTAAGAGGACCCAAAGTCAATACCTGTTTACCTGTTAGTCTCCTAAGGGATGTATTTGGAAAAGCTTATTCCCCTCACCCTCTTCTTTTGAAAAGTGATCTCTCTGCTCTGCAGGGGGAGGAAACAAAGCGTGCGGTCTGGATTTGTGTGTGTGCTGGGAGTTTCCTTTTCACCGAGCTCAACCCTTGTGTGTGTGCAGGTGACCAGACCTCGTTCCGAGTTCAGGTGCGGCAAGTGGAGGACTATCCCGTGGACCTCTACTACCTGATGGATCTCTCCCTGTCCATGAACGACGACCTGGATAATATCCGCAATCTGGGGACCAAGCTGGCTGAAGAGATGCGAAAGCTCACGAGCAATTTCCGCCTGGGGTTTGGCTCTTTCGTGGACAAGAACATTTCTCCTTTCTCCTACACAGCACCAAGATACCAAAACAATCCCTGCATTGGGTAAGTGGTGGGTGCACCCTGAAGGGGCAAGCCCTGTGCTTTCACAGAGGCTGGCTGCAGTCTTCATGTGCCCTTTTGCTTTAAATAATGAACCACGCTTCAGCCCTGGCTTTTGGGAATGATGATGCCATGGCTGTCGCTGTGATACTTGAGCAATTCAAAATAGGACAGCTTCTAATTTTGCTGTGGCTGTTGGGAGATCTGTGCATCTAGACATGGGAAACTGTTGTACCAGGGAGCCTGAAGCTATTTTTAAGTACCTGAAAAGGATGCAGACATAGCAGACTTTTTTACAGGCTTTAAGGAAAAGAAGCCAGAGCCAGAAATTCCTGATTTCTGATCCTAGCTCTGAGTCATAGTTTGGCATTGAGTAAATCAATTAAGCTTTTGGTCTGCATTTTACAGATAAGGAGACCAAGGCAATGTAAATCCTTCTCAACAAAAGTGTGTGGAGGAACTGAGATTTGTGATGGCCTATAGTGCTGATTAATGAGTTCTTGCAGAGTGTTTTGAAGGTGGCAGGCAGGTTTTTTCATCTTTATTGCTGTGGAAGATAGGCAGACTGACAGTTACAAAAGACACAAATGATGTGGTTTTGCTTTGTGCTCAGAGCCTTTGTCCCTTTATTTCCTTTTTTTTTGCTCGTGTCTTTGCAAGAATCTTTTTGTTTGCCTTTTAAACACCAGAGTAGGGATCAAGTCGATTGAATTGAGGATTCTGCCAGAGTAAAACTGGGTGTAGGGAAGGGTGTCCAGGCTCAGATAGGTTTGGGTGTGGGAACCAAAGGACAGATACAGCAGCAAGTGCCCCCCTGGGAGAGTGTCACCACTGACACCTCTGTAGTCCCCACCTTCACCTCATCCATCAGTGGATGCTTCGTAGTCATGTAAGGGCAGTGAGGATAACCCTTTTATTTGAGCCTTTTGTGGACACTGACAGTGTAAGATCACCTCATGCATGGATGCCAAGCTCTGTGCATGCTCTAAGTGTGAGAGGCAGATAAAGAGAGCTTGCATCAGCTGTGAGTTTCTCGGCCAGCTTTTGGCACTGACCAAGCATTGGCATCTCACTGCACATTGCTTGCTGACCAGACAAAAATTACCTGAATTCTCTTTTCACCAGTTCTGTCCAGAGTAGAAAGTCAAATAGATTTTAACACTGAAAACTCTCGCTTTAATCATGAGGCAAAAGTGACCACACTGAGCCAGGAAAGTGGCTCTGCCCCAATGGCATTGCACACCACACTCTTCATAGTGCTTCTCCCAGAAATTTGGCATAGCCTCTGAAGGGTCCTCTCAGTCATCTCTCTCGTCCTCAGTCTCTGACACCCGCTCATGTTGCCCTTAGGCTGGGGACAGGCTGCAGCTGGAGAAATCTTGGAAACCTTGTTTGGCTGGTGTGTGATTTAATTGGAGTGACATGGCTTTGGACAAGTGAAACAGAGTGAAACATGCAGGAGGAGATGGATGCAAAAGGAGGAGAGGATGGAACTGGCATACCTGAAACTTGTGATGACTTTTCATCAAGAACATCCAGAGCTGTCACCTCAGCTTTTCCCGCCATGATCGGGCTATCTGCGTGTTCTTTTGGCTTTTCCCAGGTGGTTGCTTTTCTTTCTATGGGTTACCTTAAGCCAGCCTGGTCTTGGGAAAACATTTAGGAAGGATTGCCCACGGCAGTTCATTTGGTAGGTACTCCCTTCCAGTTGCCATGGGTCTCCTCTTCATCCAAACCAGGGGTGCTGGCTCTCTGCTCTCTGATGGAGTCTCCTTCCCCAGCCTGCTCTGTGAGGGGGCTCTGGCTGCTGCCATGTGGCTCACTGGTGTAGTGAGGTGGCTTGTCAGGCGTGGTTTTGTTTGCAGCTATTTCTGATGTCAAAACAAACCGTTCAGCATCTAAGAAAAGCTGCAAGTAAACATGAGCTGCAGTGGGTGCTTTTTGCCCCCGGTCCAGGCTCTCCCCTTCTCTTCCTTGTGGCGGTGACTGACTTGCAGGTCTGGGTGAGGCACAGCCCTGTTTCCCTTGTGTCTCCTCCGTCACCCCTGCTCCTGACTTGGCATCCTGATGGGCTAAGGGCAGCTTGCTGAGACCGTGCAGTGCAGAGGTTTCAGACATATCAAACTCCTTGCCTTGCTCTGGGCGCGAGCGGGGTGTGAGTCTGGACATGGATCAAAAGGGGTGGCTCTAATTGCCAACCAAGCCCAGGGCAGTGAGACCTTCCCCGTGGTTAGGTGTGTGTGTGGCTGCATGGATGGAAATCCCTGCTCTGGAGTCCCTTGTGAGGGATTTGCGTTCTCAGTGATGGTAAATCCTGAATACTCCTTTGTGTAAAAAGCCTCTTGCAACTTACCCATAGTGGGTCGTGTCAGCAGAGGCTTTTAATTGTACTCTGGGTTATATGTTTGAAGATAAGAGTGAATTTGTGCCAGGCCAACTCCTTTTTAAACACAGTTCTTCTTAACCCTTCCCATCCCTTTCCCCTGCACACACTCACTGATTTCCCACGCCACAGGAGCTGCTCTGCTGAGCTCTCCAGGTGAGCACCAAAACTGCCTTCTCATGGTTTTGTATGGAAAAAAAAAAGGTTTCCTGGTAGCCTGCCAAAACATTTCTCTGCCTTAGGGTGCCCCTCCTACCTTTCTGCTCCGGTGGCGCCCTGGGAAGCAGAGATGGTATTTGCTCAGCAGCTTGCAGGGAGAGTGGGAGGAAGCATGAGCTGGTGTTGATCATGATTGCATCTCGTACTGGGCAGTTGCCAGGTGCCTGGTGATGTGCAGTGGGTGTAGGGTGGCTCGTACTGGCAAGAAAATGGGATGACACAGTGAAAACCCATACTGCAGAAGAGGGGAAAGGTAGCTCTCGGCAGTGATGCTCCTGCCCTTTGACACCAGCCCACTGGTTCTGCAGGCATGGGGCACGGCTCCCACGGCCCTCCTGGGCTGCTGGGAAGGGTGGATCTGCCGAAATGCAGCCTCTCTATCGGTGGATCACATCCTTGGCTGCAGATTCCCAGTGTGAAAACCACTTTATGAGTGCTGAAACGGCAGAGCTGCATGGACCAGGGAGCGCTGGTGCTCGGTGTCTCCGCTCACACCGTATGTGGAAAGAGATGTTCAGTCCTGGTGGGATCTCTGCAAACTTTGGTTTCTGAAAGCCCCTGAGGGGAAACAAAAAAGTATGGGCTCTACTGTAGAGTTTTGTAGAGAAATAGCCAGAGATTGAAGTGTCCAAAATACGAAGCATTGTGAAAATATTTCAACCCTCTGAACAGGATTTTGAAGACCAACCTGGTAGAGCCGTGAGCCTCTGCAGCTCTTGGCTGTGGATGTGGTTCCTCCCAGCTGACCACTCCTCTGTTCTTCCTGCAGTTACAAGCTGTTCCCCAGCTGTGTCCCATCCTTTGGCTTCCGCCACCTCCTGTCCCTGACGGATAAAGTCGACCGTTTCAACGAAGAAGTCCAGAAACAGAAGGTTTCCCGCAACCGAGATGCTCCAGAGGGCGGCTTCGATGCCATTTTGCAGGCTGCTGTGTGCAAGGTGAGTTGCTCTGATTTCTGGGGGTTTAAAGCAAAGCGAAAGAGGAGGAGGAGGGGATTTCTTCTGCTCTGTTCTTGAACCAAGGCAAAGCTTCAGTTTGCCATTTCTTGGAAGTAACTACTAAATTTTTCTTGGAGAAACTGAAAAATGCTTTGAAAAGTGGAGGCTTTTGTTTTCATGTGCTTTTGTAGATAAACAGGCAAAGGGAAAAAGGTTAATGCTTTTTCTAGTTTAAAGGGATAAAACTGGAGCTTTTGCAAATGCAAATTTGGGGCTGAGATTTCATTAGACAGTTAGACTTTTGGTGCTGAGCACCTGGGACAGAATTGTTTAAGATTCACATCCACTTATGTGCAGCAGCACTGCACGTCAGCTCAGTGTGTTTCTCAGGGCTGTGTCAAACACATCCTGCAGCCGTTGACCCGTGCTGAGGCTTGGAGCTGGTTCCTACTGCTCATACTTTCCCTCTTTGTGTGTGGGGGGATGATCTCACCTCTGGGTGCTGATAGCCTGCTCTCCCTCTTTGTCAGCGGAACTGGAGCAGAGTTCATTAGCTTTGGTGCCATGTTAGCCATGTCCTCAGGGTTTTTGGAGATGCTTGCTTGAAGATCTTTCTGGAACAAGTAGTTGGGTTGCTCCAGTTTGTCATGAATGAAAGTGTTTGCTCCGCTCTGAGTCTGAGCTTCCCTCCTCACCAGGAATGGCTCCATTTGCTATTTCCCCTATTGCTGCAGTTTGCTTTGGGTTTGCTTCAGCCTTGCTGAAAATCCTTTTGGTTGGGCATGTTTTCTTCTGGGTCTGAATTATGGGAGCCGGGAGATAGGCATGGTCTGTGGAAGTGATGGGAGGCAGGCATGTGGGAAACCAGATCTTTCCTTGCCCGGGTTGGCTTCGTTGCACTTCATGATCTTGGCAGGACGGGACCTGCCCCATTGGATCTGATGCCACCCAACAGTCATCTTCCCAGGGATATTGTTCTTGGCACAACTACAGTGCTGCTCCCAGTAATTGTCTGGGTATAAAGTGCTTCTCGGTTTTGGAGAGGTGGCTCCCATGGTTAGAGCAGGGATGGCTCAGGATGGTGACTCAGTTGTGCCATTCACCATGTGGGTTTTTGCAGTCCCTTCCACCATGTTATTGCAAAAACAGGGCAATATTTCCCTATGGTGCAGCAGTACTTCAGTGTGTATCACAAGGGCTCATTTCTGAAGTGTTGGTGGAAGGCAGGAGACCTGCAAGGTATTTCCTGTATATCTGTGCCAGTCTCAGACTGTTGGTAAGGACCAAATCTTTAACTGTCCTTCTTGAATGCACATCCTGGTCCCTTCTCAATTTAGAAGATTAATTTAGATGCTGGTACCATCTAAATTCAGGAATGAGCACCCTCTAGGAAGGGTGAGCAAAGGTGACCATGTGCACATGCATGGCTGTTGGCATGATGTGGCAGGTCATGACAGCGAACTTCTGCAGCCACAGCAGTTAATTAATTACTGGAGCTTGGGTGTGGGAAAGGAAGTCCATGGGACTGGTGTGCAAGGCAGGAGAACCGGCTGTGCCATGGCTTGTGCTGCCTTGGCAGTCCCAGAGCAGCTGCCTCTGATCACAGCCATGAGCAGCAAAGAGTCTGAGTTAAAAAAGCCAAAATTTCAGGGCAGCTGATTGACATTAGGATGTTTGGTCCCATACTGCTCAATTTTCCTTGTGGTCCCTAAGTGATGGCCCAGACTGGTTGGCAGCTGTGGGTCATGGTGAGGCTCAACACCACCGAGATGGGTGAGGGTTGCAGACATCTGGGGTGGCAGTGAAGGGCAGCTTGCTGATGAGGATGTTCTTTGCACGGAGTTTTGCATCTTGCAGTGTCTAATGGAGTATCATGGGGATGAAACCCCCAGAAACAGAGAGTAGTTTCTGTTAACTCAGGAACTATTCCTCCCCATGCAAGGAGAGCAGCATATGGGTACCTTGATGACTTCTGAGGTGGGTTTCCTCATCACTGCTGGGGTACCCTGTTGCATCTCACTGGCATGCTCCAGCTTTTTGCAGGGTAGTTATCACCTCAGAAAGTTCCCTGCCTTGGGGACATGCAGCGTGTTTCCCGTGAAATACTTTGTGCTGAGCATCAAGAGGGTTGTCCCTGGGAGAGCTGGTCATGGCATAGCAGAGCCTCACTGTCTCCAAGCCATGGCGTCTAAACAAGGCCTTCTCCTCCCCTTCTGAGGTGTCAGAAACAATACCTTCTGCACTGACTAGGTGTTTTTACACTGTAATGCATAGCAAGCATTTCTGCTGCATGAGCTGCCTACGGGCTCTGTGGCACTCGAGTCATTTTTTGGCCTGCTTTTCAACCCAAGGAGTGGAGAAAGTTTGTACAGCTAATACAGGCTAAGGAGCTGGCCCAGAGTTTGGCTCCTTTCTGAAAGATGAAGATATGGTAAATGTTATTCTGGAGGCAATGAAAGAGCCAGAGACAACAAGCCTTTATTCTGATGCTAAAATAGTAAGCCAGGAATATTAATCAGCCTTCCATAATTACATTTTCTGTTTGCAGTACTTTGGTTTTTTGCCATTCTCTAAGTGCAAGCCTCATATGGCTTGGTGGCATGTGTAAGTTTCAGGTCTTACATGCTAAGATGCAGTGAGGAGATAATGCTAGATGGGAAAATAAAGCATCTTTTGGAATGGTTTTGATTGGTGCTTGCTGAACACTGGTATGTGGAGATAGCCAAGGCATCTGGGAGACACTGGGGTGCCTTTCAGAGCAGTACCATGTGAAGGAGGTTTTGGCTTTTGATCCCTAAGGCACACTTGCCTTGCACCTGTATCTGTTTCTTGCTTCCAAAAAGGTCTGCACCTGAGAAACTGGTGAGGTTTTTGACAAATTGATGAATCCAGGGGGGGTGCTCCTGGCAACTGAGTGTTGGCAATTGAATGGATTTTATTCAGTGCCCAAAGTATAAATGTAGATATTTATTCAGGCATGGAAATACAGGCTTTGCAGCCTTTTCAATAGTATTTGGAGAGCTGTGCTGAGGCAGCTGTGGCCGTTTTGCCAGCCACTGCTGGCTGTATGGAGTGACAAGCTGGTTTTTCGGGGTACAGAAGGCAACTGCAGGTGGTCGTAGGAGTAGGGGCAGGATCCATTGCATCCCCAGTTTCCCTGTGGAAACATGTTACTCTGCTTTGGGTCCAGTCCCACCCCTGCTTTAAAAATCCTTCTCATCCCATAAGGATCAAAAACCAGATGAGGGGGTAGGCATCAGTGCAGGGTTTTTTGTTCAACAATCCCAGTCCAATAAAAATAAATGAATTTCTCCTTGGTTATTTGCTTTAAGCAGAGCAGAGTGCTGCTCTGGTTTCTCAGTGCAAACTGCATGCTGAAGAGCTGTATTTTCCAGAGCCTGGAAGCCTCTGGCAGAGGCAGTGTGAGATGCTCCTTGGCATGCCAGCCTCCTTGGGGGGCTTTTTTTGTGGGTCTACAGCTTTTCTGGTGTGGGATCAGCACTGGCTCGGCCAGCCCATCCAAGGCACCCTGGTTCCATGCTCTAAGGCGTCACATGCTTCTGGTGCCTGGATATTGGCACTGAAACTGTGGGTGCTCATTGCTTTGTGGGAGTGAGTTCCTGAACCGAGCAGCCACGGCAGTTTTGATGTTGTTGATGTGGGAAATTGAGTCGGAGGCATGGAGAGTTTGTCTGCAAAGGAATGGTTAACCTGTGATTTAAAGGTGGGCTTAGCAGGCAGGTGACCAGCACCAGCACCCCTGAAGTGATTGCGTAACTGCTGCTTGAATGCAGCTCCTTTTCTTTGTGTGCAGCACATTTCTAAGGAAATGAAACTCAGATTAATCCTTCTAATCTCTGGGAATTTCTTGGCCTTAATAATTTAAAAAGAAATCAGCTTTGGATACTCAAAGAAAAGTTAACTGGATGGGCTTCTGTCTGGTGGCTGAGTAGACTGGAAACTGCCTCTTGCATTATTAAGAGCGGTAATCACTTTTGGGTTGAGGTCCTAAGAAGTTACATTTTGGCATGAAGTTTTAGTCTTTTGTCCAGTGGGGTAACTTCAGTGGAATGAATCCTGTTTCCCAGAGCAAAAAATCCTCATTGCTTCCTGAGCTGGACTGTAACGTGCCAGTGCATGGTAAAGGATGTGTGTTGCCAAAGATTTCTTCCTATGGCCTTATATGCATCGTGGGAGTCTATAAAACGTGTCATTAAAGAAAAGAAACCTTCTGAAATAGGGAGGAAAAAGGAATCTACTCTGGAATAGTGTTCCTGAGGCAAGAGTTATATTTATCGGAAAGATCAGCAGGCTTTGGGCTATGACTCACATTTGGAGGCGAAAATTGCGCTGGCAGACGTGATTCTGCACCCTTCTGCCTGCTCTGCCCTGCTCTGCCCTGCCCACGCCAGCACTTTCCATAGGAAGGGCCAGCACCTTCCTGTAAACAGACCAGAGTTTGGGTTTTGCTAAATAAGCTGAGCAGTAGCTCTGGAGGAGTTGGGTATCTCCATCTGCACCATGCTCCCATCAGAGACCTTCTACTAGCTTGTCCCTTGTGCTTTCCCAAAGGATTTGTGTGGTGATGCTCTGAGCCAGGGTCTGGAGGGAGGGGGATGCTGGCAGTGTGTGGGCAGGGAAGGCGTGGGGCCATGTCTTTGCCAGCAGATGGGCAGTGTGACCAGCCCAAGGGGAAGCTCTGGGCGATGGAGTTTCCTGGCTCCAGTCTGTGCCATGGCAGGATCTCCCTGCCGTGGTCAGCAGCAAGACCCCAGCCCACCCAGTTTGGCAGTGACCTGGCAGCAGGAGCAGCCACTGTGCAGAGCAGGTTTGCTGCAGCACTGTGGTTTGCCAAAATTTCCTTTGGGCACCTCTGTTTCCTTCCACTTCCATTGCAACAAAGTGCTTCAGTGTGCTGTTGCAGGCACTGTTACAGATCTGCTTTTCTGATGAAAACTTGGAAACCTGGGGAAGCTCCATGGGAGGGAAATGTTTATAATCTTACCCCTCTACTTGAAAAAAATCTGTCCCTGCATCTCTCTTCATGCAAAGACACTCCACAATGTCTGGTCCTTGCACAGAGGGACCAAGGAGGGTGCAGAGGACACTTCATGTGCTGTGCTTGACACCTCAGTGCTTTCATAGGGACCACTACAGCATGTCTTGACATTACCATGTTTTTAAATAGGCAGAAGTTTCTTAGAGAGGGATTAGTACCCGATGCCAGAGGTCCCTGCTCTGCTCTGGCTGTGTGCATCCCTGCCCTCCTGGGTTGTGGTGCAGGGGGCTGGAGCTGTTTGGGGCATGTGTAGAGGTGTACAATGAAATAGCAGAGGCACGATGGCTTCCAGGAGATGTGTGCAGAAGGGGATCAGGGCAGAGTGCCTGGGCATGCATGTGGGTGCACCAAAGCCAGTCCCCTTGGGCAGGGACCTCACTTTGTCCATCGCAGCTCAGAAACAGCGTTTATGAGTGGGCAGTAATGAAAATGCTGAGTGGGGATATTGCAGCTCTTGCTGTTGCCTTGGCCGCTCCACAGAGCTGAGGAAACAAGGTTAGATTAAATGTGTGTGGAGGAAGTTGGCAGGTCTCCTTTGCCTGTAAGAGCAGCTGAAATCCTTACTCTTGGATCTGGGTAGAGAAGGTCTGGTGGACAGGCCGCATACCTCCTCATGCCTTTTTAAAGTAAGCGTGTTGGAAGGCAATGCTGGAAATGCTGGGCTCCTGACATTTTGTTTGCTTACCAGGGATGGGTGGACAGGAGCATGGTACTCTCCTAATTAATGCTAATGGGTCTGGTCTGCTGCTGGCCAGGCACGTGGCTGGGACCACATGCAGGGTGAGGGGCTTGGCAGGGCAGGCCGCTGTCTCACAGGGTTTGCTTTCTCCCAGGAGAAGATCGGCTGGCGTAAGGAGGCGTCTCACCTGCTGGTCTTCACCACGGACGACGTGCCCCACATAGCCCTGGATGGGAAGCTGGGGGGGCTGGTGCAGCCCCACGATGGCCAGTGCCACCTGAATGAAGCCAACGAGTACAGCGCGTCCAGCCAGCTGGTGAGCGGGGCACGGGGCCCAGCCCTCAGAGACCTCGGGGCTTGGAGGACCTCTCTGGACACCAGCCAACCCCCACTCTAGCAGCTTTTGGCAAATGCAGTGTTTAACCCAGCTTCTGCAATGTGCAAATAAAATTTGCTGTTCCCTTAGGCACTCCCTCACAGTGAATGCTTCTGTCATGTCCAAAAATGAGTTGGTGACTTAGTGAGTTCCTTCAGGGCTCATTGCAAGGGAGGGAAAAGTAACTTGGTGTCCTGAAGAGCATTACATTTTGTCTGCAAACGTAGAGGAAACATAGAATGTATCATCCCTTTTCTAAAATGTCCAGAGGACTGTCAGCCTCTTCCTGAGGAGGCTGTATCTACCTTGATGTGGCTACACTAGCAAGTACAACAGGATGCTCCTCTTATTCACAGCCTTTGAGCACAACACTAACATGAGTCCTAGCAATAAAAAGGCAAACTAGCCCTTTTTTAAAATTTGACTCAGGGGAGGAAACTCCTGGGATGAATGAGCACTTGCCTGCCACATCATTATCACATCCTTCTGCAGAATGGTGCTTTATTCAGCAGATCACATACACTAATTATGATTTTTGTTCCTGAATGTCACCCTGTAAGGGGAGGGGAACCTGGGTGGCTGTGTTAAGGCCAGAAGCTGGGCTCTGCAGGGGAAGCCCCTGTGCAATCCTAGCAAGTGGATGTATATGTAAGGGAGCACAGTCCCCGAACTGGCTCCGTCATGTGGAGCTTATGCTGGGGAGCTGGCATGTGGATGCTGCCTTGGTGTTTCTGTGTTTGAATCTTGGAGGCTCTCAACCAGCCCTCCAGTCTGCAAGTAAATGAGATGTTGTTTTTCCAAGGACAGCACTTCAGAAGCGGGAGTTTTAAACTCAAGCTGGTCTCTTGAAACTGAGCGCTGGTTCATTATTTTGTTGCTAGAGCGGTGTCTCCCTGCCATCCTCTCTGCCTGGGAAATCTGCAGAATTAAAGAGCTTATTGTAATCTCTTTATGGTCCCAGTATGCAGAAAGAACAGGCAATGGATGTTTCTGCTTTGGGAGAAAAAAAATGATACATTTCCACTTTCTGCAGTTCTAGATCTCCCTGCCTTGCACCCCTCAAGGTAGCAGCCATTTAGCACATGTGCATCTGCTGATGGCAAAGTAGAAAGGGGGAGGAAATAAACCCAGTGTTCCGGGTGTTGCTGTGGCTGATGGTGTTGTCAGTCATGTGTTCTAGTGAAGAGTGCACTAGAAATATTTAACAGATTTCTACTAGTTCAGTTGGGATTGTGCTGGTACATCAGGGACTTCATCCCACAACAAAACACGCCATGCGTCTGGAATGAATTTTGCTGTTGGGAAGAGAAGAGCAATGAAATTAGTCTTTGTTTCTGTGTTACCCACCAGTCTTTCTGCCCTTTTTCCCCCCCTAGGATTATCCTTCCCTGGCACTTCTTGGGGAGAAACTTGCTGAAAACAACATCCACCTGATTTTCGCTGTTACAAAAAGTCATTACATCCTGTACAAGGTAAGTGCTGCTGAGTTTCCTGGGCTGGGGGGAGATTGAAACGCCTCTTGAGGCCCTGGGGAATGGAGGCAGCTGAAAACGTGTGTGTGCAGTGGTAAACACGTGTGTGCAGTGATAAGGGTTCATGCCTGTGGCCACAGGCTGCCCGGTGCAGGCAGGCAAGGCTCAGCTCTGCTAGACCTTTTAACAGAAAGCACTAAAGCTTCTTAGAGCAAACAGATATATATGTGTCAGTGAGCATGTGAAGAGCTAAAATAGACTCCATGTTAATCTGGAGGTTCGGACGGCTGCCAGCGTGCAGCGTGCCAGAGAGCAGAAACCTGCTCGGCCCACTCTGCAGTGACTTAATCCCATTACCTAATCATGCGCAGCGTTTCTGCCCAGCTGTGTTTTTCCATCACCGAGTCCAGGGTCCTGATGTGCCACACACAATTTGAACTCTCCTGCCATTCCTGCTCTCCCCTCCAAAAGGAAAGCTGACCCAAGGCACAATGACCAACCTGTGTCTAGAGCTGCCCTGTGGGGTTTTCGCTGCTCTGCAGATGCAAAGGTGGTGTTTCAGGCGGGGTTGCTTTTGGAAACCTCTGCCAAGGCCCTCGAGGCTCAAGCAGGAACAACAAGCAGCCGTGTTGCTATGGTCTGGATGCTGCTGTTTGCCCATGGGGAGTGGGAGGGCAGAACTTATTCTCCACCCCCTCTCCTGGGGATGCTCAGGGTTGTGAGGGAAGTCGGGACAGCCGCCCCTCCCTCCCTGCAGTGCACAGCGGCTGGGTCTTGCCGCCTCCAGCAGCAGAGCCAGGTCTGTTTGTCCCTGTCCCATGGCCGTGAGCTTTGTTTAATATTTGACATGCCTCATTAGCAATGCTTTACTTTTGAAAGCTCCGCATCAGTGGGAGCCAAACCATACCATGTACACCACTGGGTGATGGGGCAGCGTGTGTGCCCTGTGTCCCTGGCATGGGGTCGGTCCCTCCTCATCCTCTGCTTTCCTCTCTGCACCTCAACATTTTAATTTTTCTTCTATTTTTTTTTTTTAAAAGAACTTTACCACTTTGATTCCTGGAACAACAGTGGAGATTTTGCACAAAGATTCCAAGAATATCATTGAGCTGATCGTCAAAGCCTACAACGTAAGTGCATTTTAATACCACAGCTGCTGAAGTGAGGAGTGCTAAGAGCTTGGCCAGCTCAGCTCCCCACAGCGAGCTCCACCCAGCTTGGCCACCTCCCTCCCCAGTCCTCTCCACACTGCTGGAGCTGGGATGTCCACCCTGGGGAGGGAAGTAAGGTGTGTGAGGAGGAGAAGAAGCATGGATACCCAAGAGAGCCTGTGGGACAACAGAAATTTCACCTCATGTCTCTCATGTGCAGAATTACCCACAAAACACAGCCTCCATCTAAAACAGGTCTCTCTCAGAGCACCCTACTAGTAGGTAAAATAGATTATTCCTTATTCAGAGGCCTCCCAAGGATGGGAGCAGCTCCAGATAAGTTCACATCCTTGCGTTGCTCTCTGAGCAGCCCACACTGGTTTTCAGCACCCTGTGAGCATCACCATGCTCCCAAAGGAGCTGCCTGTGTGGCATTGCCAGTGCAGCCTGCCCTGCCACAGTGAGGAGGACAGCAAGGGACCTGGGGTTGTACTGCTGACCTGATGCCATCCAGCTCCATGGAGATCAGGGGAGCAGATCAATTAGAAGCAGCTAAATTGCAAGTTCATAGGGTAGTTAGTGTCAGCATTTGTGTTGACTTCTCCCCAAATTCTTATGGGTCAGGTCTTCATGATCCTGCAAGGATGTTGCTGGGTGTTGGGTTGGAGATCTGACCCCTTAACAGGTCAAGGTAGGGTTGTTCGTGCCTGAGACCCGTGGACACAGCTTTCAATGGCTGCAAGCTGATCTTGGTACTATGTTCATTAGTGCAGGGAGTCAATAAGGACTGCTTTGGAGGAGTTTACACGTCCAGAGTCCATGTAGGATTGTGCTGTGCTTTGCATGACCTGTAAAGTTCTTCTTTCCTTCCCCCAGCTCCCTGCAGTTAAAGCAGCATTTGGTTATGCCCTTGGGAAGAGTGCTTCCCAAAGCTTCACCCTCTGAGGAAGGCAATGAACAGATAATGCTGCTAATGAGGCCCAGGAGACACTGCTAATCAAAAGCCTGGCTGTCCCAGTTTGCCCCCTTGAGGAAGGAGGTTCTTGTGGCTGAGATGCTTGGCTGGGGAGAAAGAAGTGAATGCTTATTCCATGTTGACTTTGCATGTGGCCTCAGTGCCTTCACATGGAAACCTCGTTTGCCTTGTTTTTGCAGCTGTAGGATGCATCTCTGCCTCCATTTCACCACCCCTCAAGCCTTTTCAGATCAATACAAGCTGATGAAAACCATTGGGAATCCTGTGGCTGCACCACCACTCCCTCCTTCTCTTTGCTTGTGAGCTTTCCAGCACAGCTGGCTGGAAAACACTTGGGTGCTTAGACCAAGGTGCCCCATGGAATGAGCTCTGTGGGATGGCTTACTGCTGAGACTGGGGTTAGTTTCTTGCCTGTTCAGCTGGGTGGTGGGTGTGGGCTGGGACCCCTGGGAGTGCTGCCAGGAGCTGGCAGCTCCTGCCTGTGCCACGGTCAGCCCGGGGCCACTGGAAACCTGGCACCCGCCCAGCCCGTCTCCTCTTGGTAGCTTTGTTTTTTTCCTGAAGTGATGGAGGAAATTCTCACTGAGGGAGACAGCTAAAATTCTGTTTCCCAAGTGGGAGTGAACCTTTTTTTATTCCCTGTGCAAAGGAAAGTCTGAGCCTGTAGAAATCCTTCATCTGCAACAGGGACTGTCTTCTCCTGCGGGGTGGCAGTTCTGGGTGTTCTGGTGTTCTGGGCATGGGCTCAGTCTCGCCCCTTCAGTGTTTTGTCCATCTCTGGTCCTCTCTCCTCTGCTTCCCTCCACCAATACACACATCAAACTTGCTCAAGATCGCTTTTCCCCATCTCTTCATCTTCCATCTCCCTTTTCTTCTGCCTAGCATGCTGTCCCCTCTTCCTCATCCCACTAGGTGTGAAGCAAAAGAGAATAGGGACTGCATTCTCCCCGCCCTTCTCCTAGATCTCAACATACCTGGGAGATGGAAAAGCTCATGGGAGGCTGTGCTCAGACACTGGGCTGGGGTTGGACTGAAGAGAGCAAATGGGATGCTGGTTTAAGAAAGCACATTCCTAAACCAAATCCAGGCAGGTCTTGGGACTGTTTCTTGTTGCCAGCACCAGTTGCCCTCCGTGGTGGCTGTGGTGCTGTCAGCAGACATTGGTGTGTGACAGTGCAAAGGGGCTGACAATAAAGGCACTGCACTTAGCGTAACAGCGTGGCTGTACAGGGCTTGGCATCTGTGCAGGAACACGGGATGAGCCCGTGCAAGCTCGTACTGAGGCCTGGCCTGGTGTCCTGTTTTCTGCCATGCCCCAGACGGGAAAGAAGACAGGAGAGCTTATCAGTGTGGCAGCTGATTTCTACAGGGTGATTTGGGGCAGAGCAGTATCCACAGATTTATGGGCACACACGGCGTTCAGCCCACAGGCGATGGATGCTCCGTATGGTCCCAGTTGCTACCCCATGAACGGCTTCTCTGTTACAGTAGAGAGATGGGAAATTGTTCCTTTCTTTCCTCGAGGACTGTTTAGATTCACCCGGCCAAAACTCATTTATTTCCTGTCTGTTTCTGAAAGTGTTGGCTCTTTGCTGGCGTGTGAACCCTGCTTTTGTCATCACATGTACCGGCAAGAGATCTGAATTAGCACTTTTCCTTAATCTGGCCCCTTTGGTGAGGGTTGGGGACAAGGGAAAGAGTGATGGAGCTGGAAGTTGGCTTTGGATAATAAGCATATTTGTACAAAAAGCTCCATTTTGAAAAACTTTGTCGTTTTTGGACACCACTGGTATAAAAATCAGTTCCAGCTATTGGAAGAATTAAACAAAACGATGTCATTCTGAATTAATATTTATAAACTTCATTTTGTTGTGACTTAAAAAGTGTGTGTATGCAGCAGAGCAGAGAGATGAGAAGCAGAAGAAAGGGGGCAGAAGCCCACCAAAACCTCACAGATGGAAAATGCTCTTCACTTTGAAAAGTTTTTTCAAAGAAAGAGATTTTTCACTTATTTTTTCCTGTGGTGCTGTTTCTAGCTGACACTTATGAAAGGGTGCTTTTTGTTCAGCTTTTTCTTCTAAGAGGCAGAATACATTTTTCTGACCAGTTGGGTGAAATGAAGAAAGCAGGACACAGAGTTAGTGCAGTTTCACATCTTCTCTGTGCTGCACAGCAGACACTGTAGTACAGCTGCCAGTGGAGAATCAGGCTGTGCACTTTGCTCAGGTTTATAGGGAGGAGGAGGTGCAAATGTGCACACAAAGCTCTGACCTTCAATTCAGAGATATTCCATTTGTGGTTGAGAATGTTCTCTTCTTTTCCTCGTGCATCCGTAGGTTTCCAGTACTGGCTGCTGTGTCCACCACACCCATCCTAGACGGCACAAGCCACCTGCAGGGGTGGTAGGCAGCTCCCTGTGAATCTAGTTGTGATCATCAGAAGTCTTCTGGGCTGGTTAAGTCAAACTCAAATGTCAATGTGTGTGCAGGGGTGATTCTTTTTCATATAGGTGCAGAGATGTCCTACCCACCCTCTGGAAACACCAGAAGAGAGTAAAGCAGAAAAACCCATCTGTCTTTGGGAGCTTGATGGTTTGTTTTCCCATTGTGTTTCCAGAGTATTCGGTCCAAGGTGGAGCTCACAGTCTGGGACAGCCCTGAGGACATTGGCTTGACCTTCACTGCCACGTGCCAGGATGGGCTGTCCTATCCTGGGCTCAGGAAGTGTGGGGATCTCAAAATTGGAGATACGGTGAGTCTGCCTTTCAGTCTGTTCCCTGGAGAGGCTGTTTCCCTCGGTTGATGAGTGGTCCTGGGCAATAAAACACAGTTTTGCTCATTTTCCTCTGCTTTCCTCAGGAAGATACAGAAACCCACAGAGAGTGGCTCTGCTAGAAGTAGTTCTGGGTGGTGCAGGTCAGTCCAAGGTGAGCTGTGAGGAAAGAGGGAATACAGGCATCTTGTCTACAGCACTGAGCTAAAGGTCCTGATCAGGCAGCAGGATGCAGTAGTCAAAAATGGGCTTTTTTCCTTTAATCACAGATACTCACATCACACTCTCACCTGTGAAATTCCATGGGCAGCAACCCTCCTCTCCTGTGTTCAGTTCCTAGGGTTACTGGATGGCAGCGCAGACTGAAATAAATGTTAACGTGGCATAATCCATGCTGTGCTTTTTAAAAAGCAGAGAAGCTAAGCTTTGCTTGTTTAAATTGAGTATTGGTGCAGATAAGTGGGTTGCTGGGGCTGCAGGGATAGGGCAGCAGGGCTCAGGCCAGCGGGGAACCTCCTCCCTTTATTCTGACTTTTGCTAGCTGAGGCAATGGGTGTGGGTTCATTAGCAGCCTGATTGCCTTATTTGAGAAGAGTGATTCTGCAAACATACCAGAGCTCTCAGTGCTGTGGCATATAAAAATAGTTTGAAAGAGTCAACAGTAGCTGGAGTTTTACCCCTCCAAATAAGGATCATGTGAGGTGTTAAAAAGGGAGGTGGCCATGCTTTTTAAACTACATTTACTGGGTCTTGGATAGGTGGGTAGAAGCAATCCCTGTAGCTCCTTGTTCCTACAGCAAAACCTGAACCCCCAAGGTAGCAGAGTCAATCTGGTGCTTGATCCTGGGCTACCAACTTCGGCAGGAGCAGGGGGATTGCTCCAGCTGCTGCAGCTTGTGCCATAAAGCATCTGGCAGCGAGTGCAGCAGGGAGCCAGCACTGGCACCGCTCCGTTTTAGGGGCACCCTGAGGGTCGAGGTGCCTGCGCAGGCAGAGGTGCCACAGGGTCCTGGGGGTCGTGTCCCTCCACCCCCTCTTGTCAGCTCCTTTCTGCCCCATTGATTCCACGTGGTTCGAGGTTTGACTCCTGCTAAGAAAGTTTCCCCAAAGAGGATAATGCTGGCACTGGACCCTAATCTGGCAGGGTTTAGTCCTGGGGCTGTGGGTGTCAGCAGGTGAAAGGGAGCAGGATTACCCTGATCCCTGTAGCTTGCTTTCTGATCTCCTTCTCCTCTGTAATTTGAGCTTCTATCCTAATTGCTTCAGGCCTTGGGAATGGGAGGGGGTCAAGGGGGGTTTCCTGGGGGTGCAGCTCTCCTGCTGGGGGTGGCTGCTGTGCCTTCATCTGCACATCACCCTCTGACATGTGGGACAGCGAAGGCAGTGAGAGCTGGAGGTGACCCCCAAATGTCCCCAGTGAGAAAGCATTCCTTCCTGAGGCCTAGGAAAGGGTCTCATTTCCTTGGAATAAGGTTAATCCTCCTTGCTAACTGGCAGCTCTGGGCAGTGCTGGCCAGCCCTAACAAAGAGTAGGATTAAATCAGGGGCCAAGCAAGCAACCAAAGTATGGTCTTAGTTTTCTCGAGGAGAAAATCCCTGACACTGGATTGTAGCAACATAAAACGAGTAGGGGTGTGATGTATAACCATTTAATGATGTGTATAGCCCTTCTGAGCCAGGCTTGATAGAAGCATACATTAAAAATGGCCTGTGAGCAGCATGCCAAAAGCTTGGGACTGTGGGGCTGATAGACGTTTCCACATGCAAATCAGGAGTCCCATAAAACCTTCTAAATCCATGATCTTGTAGGCACCTTGGGCCCTTTGCTGCGCTGGTTAGGTCTTTGATAGTGCTTGTTTTGAGAGAGTTTTCTGGTTTTAATAACATGAAAACTGGGCTGTTTGCTAGAGTTTTGCCCTGCTTATTTCATGGGAGTAAGCAGGTTCCTTCCCACTTCACAGAAACCAATATTATATTTTCCTGATGGGGAAAGTTGCTGTGAATAGCTGACAACAGAGAATTCTAAAATGCTAAGGATGCCCAACCCCTCACGGGGCTGGCAGATGTTGGTGCATTGAGCTGCAGCTGCCCTCGCTGGACGTGCAATTGTCTGGGGTTTTTTTGCACACCTGGGAATGAAGCTCTGATGCGCTGAGCTGGGGAATCGCTCCATGGACTCTCCCCAGGACATTTGCTCTTCCCTGCTGGGGAACACCCTTGAGAGCTGCTCTGGGGCCACGCCTGTTGCCTTACATCTCCACCTGCCCTCCAGGTGTCCTTCGAGGTGGCCGTGGAGGCGCGGAGCTGCCCCGCCGAGGACACATCCCACACCTTCACCATCAAGCCGGCCGGCTTTCGGGACACTCTGGAGGTGGCCGTGACCTACAGCTGCCTGTGCGGCTGCACCGGCCACGCCGCGCCGGCCAGCGGCAAGTGCAGCGGCAACGGGACCTACGCCTGCGGGCTCTGCGAGTGCGACCCCGGCTACCTGGGGGCCCGCTGCGAGTGCGAGGAGGGGGCCAGCGGGGACCTGCACCACGCGCTGTGCCGCGAAGCCGAGGGCAAGCCCCTGTGCAGCGGGCGAGGGGAGTGCAGCTGCAACCAGTGCCTCTGCTACGAGAGCGAGTTCGGCAACATCTACGGGCCCTTCTGCGAGTGCGACGACTTCTCCTGCGCCAGGTACAAGGGAGTCCTCTGCTCAGGTAGGAGCTTTTCCTCCCTTGTGCCTAACGCGTCGTGGCGGTGGGGAAACCGCCCCGAGATGGGGAAGGTTGCCGGGCTGGAGCGTGCGGGGAGTCTGCTCTGTTTCTGGAGGAGTCTGTGCTCCATTTCTTTTCCTTTTGGGAAAAAGGAGGGAGAGATTTAAAGGCGTCTGCAGTAAAGAGCAAAAATTGCACCGTCCTCATCAGAGCTGGGTTTCCAGCATTGGAGGGAAAGGCTCTCTCCCTGCAGGCTTGTCTGCTGCCCGGGTCCCACGGAGATGAGCAGAGTCTTGGCTTTGGTGTTGTTATTTTGATGTAACTATGCACATCTCTTGCACACTGATGTATTTCCTTAGGAAAGATTAAACCAGCACAGGCTTGAATCCTCTGAGGCTTTTTGGCGTGTTTGTAGGTTGGATTTCTGCTATGTGTGCCATCCTTCCCTTCCTAGGCAGAAACAATCTTCTTTTAAAGATGAAGTATTTGGCGTAATCCCCTGGTGCGTCACAGGTGAAAGGAAGGGTTGTGTTTCAGGCTGTTACTTATTAGAGAAAAGCAGTATTAAAGATTCCTAAAGCTGTTTTATGTAGGAATTTTTCTTCCCACTGAGAAAGCAAGTCATTCACTGGGAAAGCTGTAGCCAGTCAGCTCTGCTCAAACAAAGGTAGAAGAGTTATTTAGCTGTGTTTGCTAAAATGGTTTTAAAACCTCATCAGTCCAAGGTCAAATAATTTACCTTGAACATAATTGCCTGGATTAGCCCTTGGACATAATTCCCTCAGTTGGATCAGGGCAAAGGGTTATTCTTTAAAATTTGCCTGCTTTCAAGCAAGTAAAATATTTCTGTAGCTGAAAACCTTGGACAAAAATTCCAAACAAGTGTAAGCTTGGAAAAAATAGTTACTTTTTATGTTTTCTCCAGGGAAGTGGTGGTTTTTTCCACCACTGTTTATCTTGCCCTGCATGTTTCAGAGCTGGGCAGTAAGCTTTGGTTGCAAGTTTCTGGCTGTTTGAGGGGACTGTGTTGTTAGGTGGATGGAGGATGTTTGTGTTAATTTTCCTGTAGCCTGGCTAGTGATTTTGTCACTGCTGGAGATGAGGCAGGCGATACTTAAGGTTTGGAATTGCCCTGGAGCTTCCTGCTGCAGAGCAATGGGAAAGGCCAGTCCCACCCTGACAGTGACTGCCCAGACTGGGGGGTCTGTGGGGCTGATGCAAGAGTGGAAAGGTGGGTGAGCAAGCAGGAAAAAGGTGTTTGAAAGTAGATGGGGGAAAAAATTAAACTCAGCTGTGAAGTGATTAGGAGCAGTAGTGCCTGGGGGTTCTCCAGAAGACCACATTGTATTGACAGCATCATCCCACCCAAAAGGAGTATATTTAAGAGCAAGCAGGACAGAATGCTATAAAGAGGGGTTGTAGGTTACTGATGTAGCAGTTGCTGCAAGAGAAGGACACACCTCTGCTCAAATTTCCTGTTCGGCAGGAGGGCCAGAGCTCTGCTGCTCCACTGGAAAGCAAGTTGTGTGTCTTCTATTGCACCTGCTTGCTTCTGTCCCTGTGGAGGGTGTCTGGTGCTGGGAGGAGCAGCATAGCTGGTTTGGGATTTGCTGAAGTTTTTAAAATTAATTTAAAAGTCCTTTTTTAAGACCATAATAATAATTTCTTTCATAGTCCATAGCTATGAAAGGAAACAAAGGGTAGGCTGAGGCCAAGCAAGCTCTTTGCTCGAGGGATGGGATGGAGTCTGGCATGGCTGCGTGGGGTGGTTTGCTGGCTTTTTCTTTTTTTTCTTAAGTTCCAGCAGTTATGGTGCTGAATCTGAATTGTAGCAAGCGCTGTGCTGGTGACACAACATTTTGAAGTGGTTTTGTCAGGCCAAGAGGCTTGGGATTTACCAGCCCACCACAAGCTTGCACGGCAGGGCTGTGCCCAAAGCTGCCCCTAACAAACAGCCCTCTGCCACACAAACATCCCTGGGGGCTTCCAGCAGACCAAGCTCTCTGCCCCCTACAAATGGGGCCTTCCTAGGTGTTTAGCTCAGCACTAACCATCTGTCCACCAGCACATGCAGATTTGGCATCCAGAAGAGTTTGGGTGATGCCTTGGGAGCAGGTTGATTCCCAGGGCAGTTGCTACAGTGGCTGGTAGCTGGTTTTGTTCCTGCTAGGGGGTGAAATGACACCCTGCCCTCACTCCGTCTTTTCCTGGGCACAATGTCTGTCCCTAAAAGGCTCTGACATCCCTGTGCCCAGCACTCTCACAGGCTGAATCCCAGTGCAGGGGGAGACCAACAGTTTTAGCTAATGCACAAACCAGAAAAGCAGCATGTCGGGAGCTGTCATTTTGCTGCAGATTATTGTCTCTGTCCTTGCTTGGGAATTTCTTGGCTTGGATCCATGAGGGAAACTCATCACTGCTGTCAAGGGTTTTATTTACACTCTTTGAATCCTCTGGTTGCATAGAAGGCAGTTACTGCCTCTCAGTGCATTTCTGATGGCTGACTGTACTTCGAACAGTGGAACCCAGACTCAGGTTTAGCACGCAGTTAGGCTGTGGTGTCGCCCAGAAAATGCATTGGCACCTGCCCCAGCTGTTGAACAAGATGATACCATGAGCCTCGGAGTGCCCATCCCAGACAGAGCCAGGGAGAAAACAGCCAGTCCAGCCTGAGCTGAGGTTTTGGGGAGCACCAGGAGGAAAGCACAGTTTTCTGAGCTGAGAAGTAAAAATCCACTCGGGCAAACTGCTTTGCACCTACATGGCTGTGGTTTATGGCATGCCTCAGCTCAGAGGCCCCATGAGCCCATCGCCAACCAGCTCGGGCATTTCTTCCTTTTATGATCTGCAGCAAAGCTGTCCCCACTGAATCACTGCCATGGCACAGGGATGGGTGGCATGTTATGCTCAGGCATCCTGTATTCCCAGCAAAAGCTGCAGTGGGGTTGAAATACTCTGAAATGGACTTGTTTCTTGTCTCTTGGCATTTGGTCCTTTGGCTGGGAAAAACCATTTTCATTCCTGGATCCATTTATAAATATTGGAGCCTCATTTTGTCAGCATTAGAGAGGAGAGATGCCTGCAGACAGTGCTGCCTATGGCTCCAGTTCTTTTGTAGTCCTTCCCATGAAGTAGAGAAGCAGATTTTGGGTGAGGGAGAATCTAAAGAAGCAGCAAGAATTTAATTCCTGTTAGTGGGAGGTTTAATGTGCTTGCATCTGTGAGGCAGGTGGGAAAAGGGAGTAATTCATAACATGGAGTAAATGTTGATTCAAGTTGCATCCAACTCCTAGTCAATGTCACTTAGTCACTAATAAGTGGCATTTGTTCCGCTGCTCCCCAAGTCCAGCTAACAGCTCCAGAGTAGCTGTTTCAAACCATTAATCCAGCGTCTGGAAGGGCCATAGGGGATGGCTTGCACGAGCGTTCTGTTCTTCTAAAAGAAATGCAGCTGGGTTATCTGCAGCACTGTGCTCTGACAGAGCAGGCAGTTGCTTCCCAAACGCTCAGATGCTTTACTCCCAGTTTATTTCAGGTGGAGAAGGTGCCTTTTTGCACTGAGATCTTTGGCACATCATTCTGTCCCCTCTACTCTGAAATGTGGGTGGCTGTGAGAGAGGGGCTGAAAGCCCTCCTGCCTGCAGCTGGGCTGGGGAAGGGGCAGCTGGCTGCACAACCCACAGGCTTTTGAACTCCTTGGCTGCCTGCCAGGCAGTTTGACAAAGGAGGAAACATCTCTGCCCTAATTGCATTCCTGAAGGTCCCATAAAACTAGGTGGCAGGAGGGAGGAGAGGCCCCAGTAAGGGCATCACACATTTGCCTCTAATGAAGAGAGACTGGCTCCTTGGAGGCCAAGCTTCATTAGCTTCAGTTGCTCCAGACCCATTTTTTCTTGGATGGAGTGGGGATACAGAGTAATATGGCATCATATGGGTCTCTAAAGAAATTTCCCCTTACCCACCACCACTGTTCCCAGCTCCCTGTGTGGGTGTCATCTGTGTGCTCTTTAGCCCAGGACTCTGGTTGTGCACAGGCACAGCACTAATTACAGAAGAGCACTTGTCATGCTGCAGCCATTCCTTCCCCTAAAACACAAAAGATCTCGTCCCGAAAATCCATACTGCCTGAGCAACACAGCAGCTACTGATGGTGGTCCAGCTTTGGGAGATCAAGTCTTTTGTGGTTTCTCATCTTCATGTTTTCTAGATTTAGACAATAAATCAGATTTATAAACAGTTTTGCATCTGTAAATGAAGCCCTTCAACGTCTCTCTAGCTTGTAAGCAGCTGTGAGCATCTGAGCTGGTTAAGGTGACTAAAGGTCATGGCTGGCTAAAGCACGGCACAACAGTGATGCCTTGGAGCAGAGGGGCTGGTCTGGCCTCCCTTGCCAGCACAGGGCTTCCAGTGACACAGAAAACTCAGGTCAGCTATAAAGCATCGGATGTCAAACCTGCAAGTACGTGCAAGTGCCAGAATCACTTCTGAGATGGGATGTGGGAAGAGACAGCTCATTGAAAATCTGGGGTTTATTTTGCAGAGAATAGCCAAGCTGACGTGTGATGCGACTCCAGCTGCCCTGCAGAAACCACTTCAAAAATTGCTGAGTTCATACAAGTCCTCAGTATTTACTTCTGAATGCTTCCTCTCTTGGTTTCAGTAAATGGGGAAGCTCAGGGAGGTTTTAGCCTGTACGAAGGCCCAGGGAGATAAGGCTTTTTTGTTTGTTTGGTTTGGTTTTTTGTTTTAACACGGCCTCAAGTTAGAAATCTCACTGGTGCTTTTGCAATTTGTTTTTGCCGTTCCCTGTGCGCAGCACATTTAACAGCGCCGTGTTTGAGGGGAGCCAGTGGGATGGTGGCTCAGGGCCAGTGCCCCAGTTTCTCGTCCTGCATTAGAGCCCCATGCTTTGAGTAGCACTTGGGTTTGTTTTCCCCACTGGTATCTCCACCCTGGGGTTTTGGATGGGGTTTGTTACTGTACAAATCTCTGTGCCCGTGGACACATCGTGTGGAAATAGGCTTTCTTCCACGCATGCTTTTGTAGTTACTATTCACCTACCCAGTGGTGAATAAAACTACTGTCCTGGGTGGTAATAGCTGGTGTGTATCTGAAAGCTCAGATGTGAGAATAAAGGTGATCCACATCTTTCAGACACACATCAGCATTTTTTTTGGTCTTAATTCTCTTCATTTCTAATGCCTAAACTTTCACCAGAAGCTGCTGTTAAGAAAGAAATGGATAGGATTTGATTTATCAACCTCTGAGTGTGGTTTGAGGAGGAAGGAGAGCTGCTTTTGTGCCCACTGCCTGTGGCTGTGCTGTGGGTGAGGTGGCTTTTGACAAATGTACCCCTGCCAGAAGGGAAGAGGGTGGCCTGTGGCAGAAAGAGGAGAGGGAACAGAGCCTAAACCACATCTGCAATGTTTCCTTTTAAGTCATGTCAAATCTTGTTATCTGTAGGTTTTTCTGAGCACTGCCTAATAAAAGAGAACCTGAAGGGGAGAGACAAAAGGACCATATAAATATGGAAGTTAAAAATAATCCTTTGGCTGTTGCTAAGTGCTAGTGCAGCTGTGAGCCAGGCAGCTGCAGGGAGATGCAGCTCCGTCTCTGGGGCGGCTGCCCCGCAGGTCAATCCCTCTCTGCTTCCCATGCGGGAGGAGGATGGGGAGCACACATCTACCAGCATATTTGAGGCTTATTTTGGTGACAGAGGATGCAGTGTCAGCTCGGGTCACTGTGCAGTAACCTCACAGTACCAGTTGCTTTCTGAGTAGTCCCAGTCATTACCAGCAGGCTGGGGCTCAGGGGTCAGTGGCTGTGGGTGCTGTCAGGGTGCAGGGCATGGGAGGGTGGTTTGGGGTGAGCAGAACCCAGTAAAGTCCTCTGACACAAAACCCTGTATCATTAGGGTGTTGCAGCACTGCAAATGCCCCTTTTCCCACCGAAGAGCAGGGTAGGGGACAGGGAGCTAGAGACAAGCTGAGTCTGGGCTAGAAGACACAGCAGTATGTGTACGTTGTCACACTGTGTGGGGCACGGGGTGCCCATGGCTCCTTGGCAGCCCACAAGCCTGGTTTCAGGCACCTTGAGGCCTCTTGCCCACAGTGCCACTGAATGGCCATGGGGACCTTATGGGCAGAACAAACAACAAGGAGATGGCACTGCTGTAGCATCTCTCTTTTACGATGTGGTCAGGACTCAGTCAGACTGCATGTTTATCCTCGAGTTTCCTAAAAGCCTTTCTCCTTGCTGCATTCCCATTTGGCCTTTGCTTTTATCACCTGCAGGAGCTGCTCAGCCAAAGCTCCTGTCCTGAGATGTCTGCATGGCAGAGAATAAATGGGTAAAACAAAATAATCCCCCTGAATAAGAAGGAAAAAGAAACCTCTGACTTGCTGTGTCCCGTAGCAGTGAGGAACTGAGGCCAGAGCACCTGGGCCTGGCGTCACTACCGGGTGGGCATCCCCTCTCCAGCTTACATCCCCCCTCCCTCCACCTGTGAAACAGTTTGGCTCCAGTAAGAATAGACTACAAACATTTAATAAGAAACAAATCAAATGGGGCACCTCTGCTGTCCTCTTTCTTTTCTGGGGTTAAACTGTTTTACTAACTCTCATCACGTGGATTGGTGTAAAGAAGTGGAAGGTTTAGGTCAGCTCCATTTATTCCCATCCAGTGGGTCAGCCTAAAAAAAACGTAAGGACCAGGTCAGCTGGAGCAGGCAGGGCTGAGGACCGTGGTGGGGAAGAGCAGGCAGCTGAATCCACCTTCATCCAGCTTGGACTGATGCCACTCTTGCCCTGCTTACGAGCTCCCTGCAGATGCTGTTTGGCTGTGTGTCCAGTGTCATTTGGCTGCACGATGTCTAAGTCCCAAATCAGGAAAAATGCCTATTTTTTTTTTTTTTTAATGTGTGTTTCCATAAATCAGATCTGTTCTGAGGCCAGCTGTTGAACTGTTGGCATTCCTGCATTCCTGCTTGCCCTCCTGTAGAGCGTGGGGCTGCCATGCTGTTGCAACATTTTGGAGCAGCAGAACGTGATTGCTCAAGCAGTGATTTAGAAAACATTTCCACAGGTGAGGAAGGAACTGTGGAGGCGCCTGCTGCTGCTGACACATGTGGGATGTTGGCTTTTAGGCCTCGTTCTGGCAACAGGAGCTGGTGTCTGAGCCCTGGGGTCATCCCAGGCTGCTTCCTGTGGTGCCTTGGGACTGGCCGTGCTTTGCCAGACAGCCGTGAGCTCTGAGAGCAGCACTTGAAACCTCTCAGACTTTGGTGTGGAGTGTCATTGAGGTAGTCTGCTCTCCACACAGCGTGAGGAGGAGCAAAAACTGCAGGGACGTGTGGGACACGCTTATGCACTGTGGGCAGCCTGTGGTGCTCTGTGCTTGCATCGAGCCCAGCGCCGGGGCAGCACCTTCTGTGATGGGGAGCAGGGACAGCCAGCCCTGAGCTCCCAGGTGATTTGAAAGGCTGGAGAGAGGTTCCACCCTTGAGTTGTGTGAGTGGCTGGCTGGCAGTAGCATTCCTCTGTAGAAGTGTTTGATTTTTCCTTGTTAGGCAAAGGCTTCCTGACCATCAGCCAGGACCAAATTCAGCAGGGTGTCCCACGGTGATCTGGGTGTGCTCATCTCCAGGAGCTGTTGCTCATAGTCCCAATGTAGAGAGGGCCTGAGAGCCATGTGGGAGGTGTTTGCATTCCAAATTTCATTTTCATGAAGTCTGGCACACAGATCCTCAGTGGCCTTTTGGAGGAGCACGGGGCTGATGCAGTGCATGTGTTTACTCACATCTCTAGTCCTTGGGTGGCTCCTGAAACCACTTCCTCCCAGGGCATCATTTCCATCCTTCCCCAATCGCTCTCTTCTTCTTCTTCCTCTCCAAATTTATTTTTTCCCCCTTAACCTGGTTTCTCTTCTCTTTTCAATTTAATACTGAGTCATGTGCCACTGTCCTCTGAGAGTGTGTGCCTCCCCATCCTGCTCTGTGCCCGTTCAAAAAGCTGAAGATCCCAGAGTTCAAATGGCCTCTGGGCTGGGACAAACAGCATGGGGTGATCCCTTGTCTGCTGGCTGTGACCTGTGAAAGCATGGCCAGTGCCTGTAGCTGCAATGTAAAAATGCCTGGTCCCCCCTCTAATTGCACTGCTAACGACCCCCGTGCTGTGCTTCGGGTCAGAGGTGGCTGCAGGTCAGTGTAGGTGGATGGTTCTTAGCTGGAATGCTCTGTGTGCCATGGATATGCTCCTCTAGATTTCTTTCACAGCAATTAAATGCAGTATTTGGTATTCCACCACCAGGCATTAGCATTACATTGTTGCCTGTTATATATTATTGATTATTGCAGAGTTGGGCTCCGTGGTCCTTATGGGTCCCTTTCAACACGAGATCTTTGCATGGATTTCTCACAGGAACACAAATGATGATTCCATTTGTGTTTGTGCTCAGTGCTGTGTTTATTCCTCGTGTTCCACGGCGTTCCTGGCAGCAGGCATACCCTGCCTGCCCCACCTTGCTCACACCAAGGGTTTGTGTTGGCTTTTCACAGAAACAGCAACTGAGTTGGACATTCTCTCCCCAGTGTATCGAGTACTGCTCTCCCAGAGTCTCTATTCCTGGCACGAAAAGGCAAAGCTGCCCTTTGTTACTCCTTTCTCCCTGCCCAGGCTCTCATTGCTGTCCAAGCCTTGCAGCTCTCCCCAAATCTGGCAGCAACTCCTTGAGGACCAACCCACACAGAGCGCTGCTGTTCCTGCCTCTTTTCACTGCGGTTTCTCCTTGTCCCTGAGCGGACCTTTAGCAAGTGTTAATGCATGCTAATGAGGCATTAAATGCCCGGGCAGAATTAAAGAATACAGAAGTGAGGTCTTTGACATCTTTATGGGAGCCAGAGCTCCGTTCTTGGGGCTCTGCTCTTAAAGAGGCACAACGTGTGGGTTGCAACCGGAGGTGTCATCCGAAGATTCATGCACATACCCAAACTCCTGTCCTGTGCAGCTGCCCCCTCCCAGGGCCAGGAACCCCATAGAAAGCTCAAAAAAAACCCTGCCAAGATAAACTCAGAAAATAAAGCTTAGATTGTCTTAGAACAAACTTGCTCTAAATGCTCTACTGGCCAGCATCTCAGTGAGTTTGGTGTCTGAATTTGGCCTGTCTGGTGATAGTCATTGACTGAAATGCACATTTGGAAATGAATGTCGTATTTGGGGTTTAAAGGCAGATGAAAGCCTCAGTTCATTAGGTGAGCGGAATTCTGGGTCTCTGAGTTTCTTGTTGACATGAACTGACAACCTGTGAATTTTGCTCAGGTTCATTTAAAAAATTGAGCTTAAGTAATTGACCTGAAAGGGAAGTGCAGCACAGCCTGTGTGTTCATTCTTTCTCCTTTTTTTTTTTTTTTTTGTCTTATTTTGAGTGATATTCTGACTTTTTCCACGTACTTTGTGAAGGGAGAAGTCTGTTCCAAAACCATGGACCTTTGGTGAACTTGCACCAAATGATGTGTTTGCATCCAAACACGGAACTGGGCAAGGCTCCCACGGCACTGCATTTTGCAGAGAAAGAATGTCTCTACTCCAGAGCCCACTCCTCTCAACAAGGTCCAGCAGAAAGGACGTTCAACCCATTTGGGCTTCAGCAGGATGGGAATTAAACTGCTTTTTTTTTTTAAGGATGGACCTGAACCATAGAATTTGGCCCTGGAGTTTAGGGATTTGGGATCATGCAGCTTTGTTTCTGGAGCCAAGTTTTATTTTAAGAACATATCTGGAGTTTTTTTTGGGGTGTTAGGTGCTGGTAGGAGTCTGCTCAGGCGTCAGAGCAGGAGGATGAAGCTTGTCTTTCCTGGAGGTACCGTATGTTGGTGGAAGGGTTGCAGCCCTATAGCTTTTCTCAAGCCCTTTCTCTGCCTTTCAGCGGCTGGGTTGTTGCCATATGTCCCCTCGTGTTTCCAAATCTTCCAGAGCCTTCCCGGTGACTAAAGCTGAAGTGCAGAGTTGTATAAACAGATCTGAGCAGAGACGAGCCAAGAAGTGTGTAAGTGGGGGAGAAGCTCCTGGCTCTGGACCCGTGGGTGTTGGTGGTATCTGGGCAGGACTGGGAGAGCCAAGTGGAAAATTTTTTTTTTTTTTCCAAGCAGTTCTATTTGTCAGGCTTTTTGGGGAGAAAGGAAACAAATGGAGAGGTCTGCATTCAGAGGGGTTTAATCTGTGAGCAAGTCTGTGAGGGGCTGGAGAGCTGGCTGGAGAGAGGAGCACTGCTGTGGGAGAGGTGTTGCTGTGTCCCATGGGAGACCCAGTGAACACCTGCATGTGAAGAGATGGAGGAAAAGTGGCCCTTTTGGAGCTAGAGATTTGGAGGGAGATGCAGTAAGGGCAAAAAGCCCAGAGGATTCACACACACACACCCCTTCTGATCTGGCTTAAGGAATAATATGAATTGTTGGCAGTTCCTGCAGTGCCTTCCATGTCAGGTGCTTAGGGGGGGACAAAGCCAAGGATGAGCATGTTCCCAGAGTGGTGGGATGGTATTTGGGCCCATGGCTCAAAGGAAACCAGCACATCCATCTCAGCTGCCCCCACTCAGGATGAAGCTCTGTACTTCTGGGAGGATCTGGCACCAGCCCTTGCCCCATAGCTCTCCCTGCATCAGTAACAGAGTTGGCAGCGGGACCTGAAAGCTCCAATTCCCAGCTCTGGGTCTCCATCCAAAAGGCCACATGTGGCAGGCTTGGCTGAGGAGCTAATGTAAGTAGAAGTCAAGGATTTGTGGAGTGCTGAGCTTACTCGGAAAAAAAAAAAGAAAAAAAAAAGGAAGGGTTTATTTTAAGAAATGCAGCTTTAGATCTCTTTCAGGAAATGACTTCTCACTGCCCATTTTGGCTTTCTGATGGATCATCAGCTGTATCTCGTGGTTGCGTTTCAGCTCCACTTCTTTAGCAGAGAGAAGGAAAATGAGGAAAGGTTGGCCAGGGCTACCACAGGAAATCCTCCTGCCCCAGATAGCTTTCAGCTGCCTCATGAGACAGCAGTTTCCAAAACTATGTCTTCCTTGCCCAGTTTTCACTGAACCCAGAAATTGCCACGTGAGTGAGAAGCTGGGGTGCTGAGGGGGGCTTTTGTAATGGCAGTGCTGCACTGTGGGGATGCTGGCAGTAATGCCCAGCTGGTGATGGGGCTTGTGGTACCCATGGCTGAATTAGCAGCTCGAGCCTGCATTTATTCCTTCACCTTTGGTTTCATCAGTCTGCATCCAGTGCTATTTGTGAGCTCAGCCAGTGCTGGGACTGAAATCTTGGTTAAACCCATGTGCTTCAGGATATAAATATACACTGCAATGGGAAGATGCACAGATCCGTGGTGTGTGGTGTAAATAACATTCAGAAGAGCACTATTTACTTCTTACTAACCTCTCAGTGTTTGTTTTGCTGCTTCAGTATTGCATTGGGGATAAACGAGTGTGGGAAGCTCTCTCCTGGTGTGAGTGGAGGCAGTCGGATGAATTCCAAGTTTCACAGAAACCTTGGACCCTTGACATTTGTCTGTCTGTGTTTATGTAGTCGCCTCCTTAGCACAAGGAGGTTGTTGTCAGTGGGCTCCAGGGGTTGGGGATGCTGCTGCCAACCTGCCACCCTTGTTTTCTCTGCTGGAATGACATGACCCAGGGGCTGGATCCTAAACCCCTCCCTGCTGTTTAAAATTTCCCGAGCTCTCCCCGAGTCCCTGCGGGTGCTGACCATCTGGCAGTGCCGTGGGCCTGAGCTGTGCCATGGGCAGGCTGCCTGGCCTGGCCTTGCCTGGCCTCGCCATGTGCAGCGCTGGCTGCTTTGAGCCGTGGAAGGAAATTAGTGGGGAAGTTGATGATTTATTTGCCTAAGCAGGCACTGTGTCTTACCCGAGCCCTTTCCCAAATGAAAAGCCCTATGTTTTCCAAGTGTTCAAAGCCTTTTCTGCTGCCCTTCTTCCTCCCACTCAAAATGTGCCGTTCACAGAACCTCTCCCCCAGATGTTGAGCACTTTTGCTGAGAGATTGGCTGGTCTGGTACAAAACTGATGCTCAAGCAGTGCCCTGTGTCAGTAGGGTTTGACTTCTCTCATAAGCAGGTGTTTTTGATGCTTCCACCCCGTGGGAGTACAAAGTGTGGCTTCTGCGCTGGGGCTCTCTGGGCGATGGGCACAGCAGCCAGGGCTTGTTAAAGGGGTGGCACTGGAGAATCTGGAAATTGCTGGCCATAACTTATTTCTCTTAGTTGTTTTTTTCCTATGGATTTTTTTCTGTTTCAGACTAGTTGTTCAAATAACCAAAAATGACAAAAGCACAGCCTTTTGGAGGTCCCGACCCAAAGTCTGGATGTGAGCACTGAGGCTCACAAAAATAAGTGGCTTGATTTAATGGGAGCAAAATACAGTATGATCTTTCTCCTCCTGAGTGCTCAGAAACCACTAAACTGGCTTAAAAATCAGGATTTGTTTTTCTTGTATGTTAGGCACATCAGTTTAATGTTCTAGAAGATGGGGAAAAAAGGAGTGTTGGAGGAGGCTTGTTTTCAAACTTTTTCTACCTCTCCATAAAAGCTGGGATGATGTTTCTTCTTTCAAAAGAAAGCTGGTATTTTTGCATAACTTTGTGGTCCCCAGAAGTAGGAGGCTTTAGGAAACCCACCTTCTATGAAAAGCCCTAGTGACAGAGCTTTTAGTGCACTGAGTTTCCGACCTCTTGGTGCAGTTCCTAAAAGGCACGCAGTTACTGTGGGGGGCAGAGGGGCTGTCCTGCCGAGCAGGGTCGCAGCCTGCTGTCAGGAAGCCTGGGATGAAATCAGAGGCTGGAAGCTTCTGCCAGAAGCTGCTATCCCGATTTGGGAATGACCCTGAACAACGAGAACAGCGCTGGTGAGGGGCTGCCAGGCCGGGTTTGTGCGGTGCCAGGCTGAGGGCAGGGAGGATTTGGCCTGTGGCTGCCACCCTGGGGGGCAGCTGGCGGGGAGAGGCAGAGGCAGCTGGGGTGAAATGAGGATGGTTGGATGTCCTGCCAAAAGCTGCCTGAGTGACAGTGAGATGTGCAGCCCAGCCAGGGCACAGCAGTGGGATGGGGATGTGTTTTGGGATGGGGAGAGACATGGGAGCACCAGCTGGGCTGTGAGTCTTAGCCCACTGTGGTGGCCTCCTTGGGAAGAAGGTGTCTCCAAGCAGCAGAGCATCCTGCCCTGATGGATCCCAGACTAGTCAAGCTCAGTCTGGGGGCTGCTCTCCCCCCACAAAAGCATTGCTTTCCTCTGCACACCCTCCCAGCGGGTTTCTGCAGCCTCCCTGACATGTGTTTTGTGTTAGCTCCTGCTAAGGTCAAGAGCTGGCTGGGAAGTATGTTATCAAATTCAGAGGGAGCATTTCATTTCCTAGTTAGATCTGGATCTTTTAAACTTCTAAGCTTGTTTCATTTCAAGGATGGGAACAGAAGAAAACATCTCTTATTATGTTTGGAGAAAATAATTAATGTATTTTGGCTTCACAAAGCAGCTTTAACAGAGGATGTGCAAACTCAAAGGGTTCAAGGGGGTTAAAGTCCGGGGTGATGTCCTTCACCATGAGACTGCTGCTGCTGCAGAGGTGTCTTGAAACACATCGCCCTGGAAATGAAACTGGGAAGTGAAACACTCATCCTGGGCACAGTGGTGGAAGGCTTCCTGCAGGCATGATGGCACAGAGACTGCTTAGCCACATCAGCACTGTGTGTGACCGTGGGGGAGCTGGGACTGGGAACAGGCAGCACAGTTTGCTGCAAAACGTGGGTGCTGGGTAACACTCTGCAAACCACAGCTCTGGGTCACTGTCACCAAAAGCCTCACTACCACATTTTCTCGGGACTCCTCTCAGTTTGTGTCCCAAGCGAGAGGATGGAGTGTATTCCCATCTCCGGTGCTCCAGGTGGACGCTGGGAGGTGGGACGACTCCTATTGTGCCCACACAAAAAACAGATGTTTCCCATTCACTGGGTTTCTCCAGTCTTCAGGCTGTGTGGGAGATGGATGGCACCAGAAGTGTGGCTCGTGGTGCTTGCAGGAGTGGCCACTTTAAAGCTGATTGAAGCAGTGAAGATTGTGACATCTTTGCCATTAAAGGTCAAGATGGAAATTCCTGCTCTTGGCACGTTGACCATGATGAGCTTCAGCCAGTGACTTCTTGCACACTGTGCCAGTGTGGCCGAGGCAGGAAACACATGTCAACATGTTTTGACATTTTAAGCTCACACCCCACACTTAGTCACCCTCATACAGAACGGCTTTTTCTTCGTCCCCTTCAATAAACAAAACCACATCCTTTAAGATACTGTTTCTTAAGTTTCCAATCACAGTGGTTTAATAGGATGCATTATTTGAAAATGGCCATTTCCCTTCCCCAGGACAGTAATTCTAGGCTCTTTCTAGCCTCCTATGACCTAGTTCTGATGCCTTTAAAAACGGAACCATTTTATGGTCCAGAGACAGATTTCCTCTGGAGTCACATCTTGTGCTGCATTCTGTGGTGTCTTAGGAGAACTGAGGGGTGATATGAATACCATCAGCTTGCTTCTCTTGGCCCTCACAGTTCAAATTCAAGCCTGAGCACATTTACTAATTTCCAGCTGCTTTGGATTCCTTGAAATAGCGCCATTTAGGAAAACCAAAGTTCCTAGCTAATGTGGACACATGCATTGCCATGGAGGCACCAAACCTGCTGTGTGTGAGAGCCCAATCACCTGAATTAATTGTGAATAAAAGCCAGACACCCCATTTGGCTTGCTTGGGAAGTGGTGGTCCTGGGAGTCCCCTAAACAGCAGCAGTTGTGGACGTAGCTGAGCCCATGGGCTCAAACCCAGAGCCTTCTGTCTGGGGAAAGGGCAAGGCTGTCATTGTGAAGGCGAGCAGAGCAAGTGTATTTTAATCTCCATCAGATGTAGGCACAGAAGGAGGTCACCTCTAGAGATCTTGTAAACATAATCTCCTTTGTCCGGTAATGTTTGAATATGCAGGCTGGATCCAAAGCAAACGATGGGAGTGCAAAAGAGGCTGTAGAAGGACAGCTTGTGATGTGCAGGGACCTATGAGATGCCTAGTAAGAGAGAAGGTGCTCCCGTTACTTCTGGCAAGGGATATAGCTTGGCAGTCCACAGCCTCTGGTAATCTTGGCACGGTGGGAGAGGCAGGGAGATCAGCGGGTGTGTGTCGATGAAAGGAGCGTGTATATAATTTATCATGTCTGGGGCGCTCGAGGATCTTTCCAGTGGAAAAGCTGAGCTGTAATTAGGTTGCTGATGAGCCTTGTATACAAACCCTTCGGTTCTATAAACTATGCCTGCAAAGGCATCCCTTCTCCTAGGGACTGACCAAGGAGGAATTGGAGCAGTCTCCAGCAGATGGGTGCCTCTCTGAAACCAGCTGCTCGGTGGACAGCCACTCCACTTACTGTCACTGACAGCCTTGGAGCCTGGTGACTTTCTCAACCCTTCACTAAACCCCGTAGCTCCAAGGGGATGCTTCAGTGGAGGAGAGCCCTTACTAGATTGGTTTCTTCATCCATCTCTGCTGTGAGCTGCCCTGAGCTACTCCCTGGGGGGGCTCAGCTGGTCCCAGCAACCTTCATGAATCTGGCTGGGACACAGAGGTCTTGTTTGGACACAGGAAATGGTGCTTGTTGACATAATTTTTTCAAGATTTTAAGAGAACTTCTTAAGTAAAACTGCTAAGAAGAAAGGGAAGGAAATACTTTATGAAGTGGGTGACCTGTTAGGCTTTTTGCTGGTAAACTCTGGGCTCAAAACCAGCAAGGAAGCACTACTTCATTCCCTTCTTAATAACTCTCGATGTAGACAGAGAAAGAAGAGATTATTTCATACAAAACTAGGAAGGGGGAGGTGCCCATTTGTCTTGAGCGACTATAGAGGGAAGCTGGAAGATCAGTGAGTAGGTATTTTTTGCTGCTAAATGTAGATATTAATTTGATATTTAGGTGTTTCCCATCAGCATCTGTTTGTTGCTCTGCCAAGTGGGGTCTCTCTGGCAGCTCTTCCTGCTGGCCTGCTGGTCCCTCCCAACCACAGCATCCATCGGTGGCCCCACATTCTGCTGACACCTCTCCCCTGCTCTCGCCTTCAGGTCACGGGGAGTGTCACTGCGGGGAGTGCAAGTGCCACGCCGGGTACATCGGGGACAACTGCAACTGCTCCACCGAGATGGACAGCTGTGTTTCCAGTGACGGGCAGATGTGCAGCGGCCGGGGCGCCTGCGTCTGCGGGAAGTGTCAGTGCACCGAGCCAGGGGCTTTCGGAGAGACCTGTGAGAAGTGTCCCACCTGCCCAGGTGTCTGTAGCACTAAAAGGTACTCAGGCAGTTCAGGAGGGGTTTCTTGCTGCAGCGCTTTGGTTCCTGGGAGACTTTTCAGCTAAGGAATTACTCCTGCTTTGTTAAATGTGTGATCAGCCCCAGGCAAGCCTACTGCTGCTAGGAGCCCATGCTAAGCACCCTGACAGTATCCCAGGTAGAGCAGCAACAAGTGTTGCTGCCCAAGTGCTCATGGAGATTCATGTCCCTGTTCATTTCCAGTGCTGTCTCACTCTGCAGGAAAGGCTGGTAACCCCAGTTTTGCTGCACTCTGAGCTGCAGATGTCTGGGTGGAGAGAGCTTTGAGCTGCAGAGGAGGGGGGGGACTGGAATCACTGTCCCTGCCTCACAGCGATGGAGGTGCCCTGGGCATCAGCCTCAGACTAGCACAGAGCAGCAGGACTGCCTGCCTTGATTTCAGGCAGGACAGATTTTGCAGTAGCTGACATGCAGCTCCTGACATCCAAAGGGCAAATAGACCCAAACCTACCAGCTGCTTTGCACCTTCATTGAATCCTAGAATAAATCCATGCTTGCGATGGAGATGCTTGGCCCTGAAGCTGCTCTTTCCGTGTGGTGCAGATGTGCAGCCTCCAGACCAGCACCCAGGGAGTCCCTTTCCAAGGGCTGAACCCCTATGTTCATGCAGTTTCTGAAGCATGCTTAATCTTCCTCTCTGTGTGTGTTCCTGCAGGGATTGTATTGAATGCAAGCTGTTTAACTCAGGAAGACTGGCTGATAACCAAACCTGCCAAAAGCACTGCAAGGATGAGATCATCACCACTGTGGATGTTCTTGGTAAGTTGGCAGTAGCAGGACTGCAGGTGGTGGGAGCCAGTGACTGTGGCATTGAACTCTTCCTAACCAAACTAAGACACATCTGTAAAGAAAGCTTTAGGGAACACCTGGTATTTAGAAATGTGTGTGTGCAGGTAGTATGTATATGTGTATGTGTGGCATGTGTGACGCTCTCTCCGGGCTATAATCCAGTTTAAAACCCTTTGATTTTAAATAACATCTTACCACATCTAACCACTGCTGCCAGTGCAGGGAGCAAAGAGAGTGGGCTGAGGTCACATGAGACAGGTGAGATGAGTCGTGAGAGAGTGCAAAAGGACAAAGTATCACCCAAAAAAAGGCATTTTCTAAGCTTCTGAGGTTTCATCTTGGAAGAAGTGAGCTTGTAAGAGAAAGCAAAGCTGTTTTGAAAACAACGAGTTCTGCTTTGGTGGAACTGACTGCTACAAGTCCCCCCGGCAATCTCCTGCCTTTTGTGTTCTCTTCTAGAGGTCACCCCACAGGTGCATCTTTCAGCAGATGACTTTCTCCCCATTCTTTTAAAGTTGTGTTTTGGGAGTCCCTGGTTGCTATTTAGGGGAGTAGAGGGGATCCAGACTTGTGACAGATTTAATCACAATCCTGACCTTGGCCTTAGCAATACCCCTTGGAGGGAGGGATGGAGATCAAACAGGGATAAATTACTGTCTGCATCTGGCATTTCATCCTCTTCCCATAGTTTATAGAGGTGGGAGTGCCGCACCTTGCTCAGCCTTTCACTCCCTTCCTCCTAAGCTGCCTGCAGGTGATATTTTTCCCATTGACTCCTCTCACATCCAGTGTCCAGCTTTTAAATTATGACCAGTGGAGTTTCCTGCCTTTCCCTTTGGGACACTTGCTCTTGTTCTCTCCATTCACCCTGCAGTTTAGCAGGGAGTGCACCTGCACCAGCCCACACCAAGAGGTTTGGAAGTTTAAAACACACAATGCTCCTTTCTAAAGCCTGGCTGGCCAGCAAATACTGGGAATCAAAATCCTGCCTTGTTAATGCACTACGCCAAAGCCATATTTTGTTCTGTCTGCTCCCTAGAAGGTGAGGCTGGGCTGTGGTTTATCAGCCCCCTGCACGGCTTTCAGAGAAAAAACAAGCCAGATTTCTGCTTTAAGACATTTTTGGGAATTATGCTTATGCTTCTGTTGAACTGTTGCAGACAGATTGCACATAGCGCTGAGCTCAAGGTACTCTGTGCCTTGGAGATCTGGGCTGCTGGAGAAAGAGGTAAAGCAAAATATTCCTAAAGAAAGTTCTTGTGGACTATGGACTTCCTCACAGGCAGACTTGGCCAAATCCTTGTTTTCAAGCACTTTTGTATAACTTAGCACATATTACAGGTCCCCACTGAAAGGCAGAATGCTGATATTTGTCACAGAATACACAGGTCTGTATTGTCCTGGCAGAGGAGGATGGGACCTTCTTAAATATCGAATTGCAATGAACACAGTCTTGAACATCCCAACTGCCTTTTGACTCTGGATATGAAGCAGCCAGTGCTTCAAAGCTTTGTAGAGCAAGGCAGCTATCACTGGACCCACGAGCCAGAATGCTGCCTCATGGGAGGCTTGTATGACTTGCTTTGGACTCTGCAGGATCTCCTTGGGTTCTGCAGTATTACATTTGCATTCCTGACAGTTCCAGAGGGAGCATGACAGGTCCCACTCCGAGCTGCACCTGGCAATGGCACACATCAGTGGACCTGAAAGCTCAGTGAGGCCCTCACACCTCTCTCTGTAGACAGATGATCTCTGAAACCTAGTGAAGATCAACAGAAACCATAACTATTGAGACTTTAATCACTGTATCTTTTACCGAAATAATGGTGCAAGGATGGGAATGAAAGCAGCTAGACCTAAGATTTGCTGCTCAACTCAAAAGAGCATTAGTCAAGAAACATGGAAGTATTATCTATACTAATCTAATTAGTACTTTGCTTTGTAACAATCAGCACTTTTCCAGCCCATGCTTTGCTACCACTGTATGTGTAGAGCAGGTTTTCCTGGCCCAGGGTAGGAACAGCTGAGGTTTGTCCACACCGGGAACACGTCAGGACTCACCAGAGGGGCAGCTGTATCTGAGCTCAGCTGTTGAAATGGAGGGTATTAATCTTTTAACTGGATGCAGGTCAAAGGCACTGAAAGGAAAAACAAACAGACAGGAGAGAGCTAAGGGGCTGGCATAGCAGTGCTCATTAATGCAATCATTTTTCAGTGTGACAGACAGGCATGGATACGAGAGCTGTGGAAAGCTCTTTCCAGGTGCTTAAGACAAGGTCATGCATGTCTTTGCCAGCCAATAGCACTGGGTCCCCAACTTCCTCTCCCATGAAACTCTCAACCCTTGCAGGCCTGCGGAGCTGTGCTACTGTCACAGCCAGAGATGCTTCCCTGTCTCCCTCCAGTCACTGTCCCTGCAACGGGGGCATCCAACGAGCTGTGGCTGTGCCGGGCAGTGGCTCTGCTGAAATCACCCCTTAAACTAGATCTGCAAACCTCAGGTGATGGCTTTGCTCAATCTTAAGTTGCTTCTGTGAAGCAGCCTTCCTCAGGCAGCACCTCACAGTGACCAGGCCCTGTCTGGTGCTGCGGTGTGTCAGACACAAACACACAGCGCCCGCATGGCCCTGGGAATAAAGTCCTCTCATTTTTTGCAACTCCCACATCTACACATCATCCTTGCAACCAACTCCTCCCTTCCCCCTCCCTCTCTCCCTCCTCCTTTTCTCATTTTCCTTTGCTATCTCACTCTTTAAAAACAAACTTCTCAGCTGTTTCTGGAGCTGGAGCTATTCAGTACAGCTGGAGCACGAGGTGGCCAGCTGCTACTGCTGCTGCTGGCCCTGTCTGAGTCGGTGCCCCTTGTTTTCCCTTCACCTTCCACTCTTCAAGAAATTTAGCAGATTAAGAAGAAAACAGCATTTATTGCCAAGGCAGACTTACGTGAAGGAAGAATGTGTGTGTGTGTGTGAGGTTGAGTCTGTTAGCTATGTGATGTTTGCCAAGTGCCACATTTTCTCAAGCGGTAAATCTGGACACTGCTCAGTTACAATTTGTACAAGTTGTGATCAAACTGTGCTGCTTTCCAGGCTTACTCCCCATTCCTCTGCTCCCAGGCATCCTTGGAAAGCTCTGCTTATCTTGCAGGGGAGAGCTGTGCTAATTCCTGGTATGAAACCTGCCACCTAAATCAACCAAGTGCTGTATTGCAGCTTTAGACATAGCCTGTCGGACGGCGTGACCAGTTCAAAATCAGGGAACCCACACGATTGCAAGTTGTTGGGGGAATTATGTTAAAAAATAGAGGGTGTTGGAAGCATTTCTTTGAAGAATTAGGATACAAAAGTTCTGCAACGTTTAGGATTTTTTTTTTTTGATGTATAAAAGCTTTTGCAAAATCCTGTGACTCTTACATCTGGTTCCAGAAACAGATGACCCGAACGCGATCCTCTGCGCCTACCCGGTGAACAACTGTGTCATGAAGTTCACTTACTTGGAGCTTCCCAGTGGGAAATCCAACCTCACCGTCCTCAAAGAGCCAGGTTGGCCCTCCCTTGGGTTTCTTTTTTGACAGCACTGGCTGCCTCAGGAGAGGCTGCTGGGGAGTCTGGCAGGTTGCAGAAAGGCCAGTTGCATGTGTGAGCAGATAAACCAGGGTGATTTAAACTGAAGTGTTTTACAGAGATGAAACCCAGCTCCAAATGCTCCCAACTTAGTAAAAGAGAACTGTGAGAGTAAAACTTGCACCTGAGCCAGCAGCATTGCCAGCAAGTGGCTGAAGAGCTTCAGGGGGCTGAATTAAATGGAGCCTATTTAAGTAGCAAAAAGCGTGCTTGATTTGGAGATACAGCCCCTGGGAGCAAGGGGATGGTATGGCTGCTGGTTAAGTCAGGATGTTGGGAAAGCCCTTCACCACCTAAGGATTTCCACATTGCCAAAGAGCTCTGACCCAGGCAGTGTAAGGGCTGGGTGTTCCTGCTCCCCTCCCCAGGCTGTGCAGACAGCTGTGCTTCCCAGCATTTGCATTCCCAGCATTAGCAATGCACTTGCTCAAAGAAAACCCCTCGTGGTGTTGCAGGACAAGCTGGCGAGCATCCAGCAGTAGCTTCTTGTGATCTGCTCTGGTCCTCTGAGTCACGGGCCAATATGGGAAAGACTGAGAATAATGTTTTATTTCATTTGTGCTGCAGCTTGCACTTAATTGAAAGACCAGTTGATTAGCTGACAGTTAATGTCCTTATTTAAAGTCCTAAAGTGATCACCTGTCTCCGTGTGGGAGAAGCTGAGCTGGCTTTTGCCAGAGGCACCTTAACGCTCTGTGTCCCACGTGGATCACCTGGCATTAAAACCCTGCATCACTGTTGGACAGTGGCACTGCAGCCCTGCTCTTCTCCCAAAGCACTACGTGACATCCCAGCTCTGGTGACATCCATGAGAGGTGTCCCTTTGACCTGCCTCTAGCCAGGAACGTATTTAATAAAAAAAAAATAAAAAAATCAGTTTGATTTCAAAGGGGACTGCTGCTTTTTTTAATTTAGCCGCTGCTGCTAGCGCTGCCCTGGGGTCAATTGCTCAGTGGCTGCAGTCCAATTTATTACATCCCGGTATCCCGATCCGGGATACACTCACACCACAGCTAATTACCTCTTCTCCCTCATTGCCAGCCTGCAGCTCCGCCCCCAGCGCCGTGACGATCGTGCTGGCAGTGATTGGCAGCGTGGTGCTGATCGGGATCATCCTGCTGGCGCTCTGGAAGCTGCTCGTCACCATTCACGACAGGCGGGAGTTCGACCGATTCCAGAGCGAGCGTTCCCGGGCCAGATATGAAATGGTGAGCCTGGGGCAGGGGGGCTGCTGGTGTGTGGGGGGGCTGTTGGGCTGCACTGGCAGCAAACAGCTCTGCAGTGAGGGAGAAGGGTGGCAGGCATGAGGGATGCAGGTGTCCATGCCCTGTGGTGCCTTCAGGGTCCAGCATGCCGCACTGCCTTCTCCTCGGCAAGTTACAAATGCTCTGCAAAACTATACCCAGCCTTTGGCTCCACCATCTATTTCCCAGCAGAGCTGGAGGCTGAAGGAGGTTGGGGAGACTGTGGTGGCAGCCAAATTGGTCAGGTCTGTGAGGGAGCCCTTCTGGGAGGCTTTGGGTGGGGGTGCTCAGTGTTTGAGGGCAGTGCCTCTGCCTGCAGGCAAGATGGAAGGTGGGTCTGATGGATAAACAACACTGGATAAACAGCACTGCTTTTGGGTTTGAATGATCAGTTCACTCAAGGCCAAACACAGTGCTGTCACCAAACTAATTGGCACATTTTTACCATGACACGGACTTTGGTCCTCATCTTTGTTCTTTTTGTCTGCTCCTTTCTCCAAAGGCATCCAATCCTCTCTACCGAAAGCCTATTTCCACGCATAACGTAGAGTTCACGTTCAACAAGCTCAACAAGTCTTACAACGGTACAGTTGACTGAAGGGGTCTCAGCGCCTGGCACTGCCGTGGACAATTGCTTGACTGGCTGGGCTCCTTCCCCACTTGAAGATGGGATTCTCTTCAGGGGCGAGAATCCCTTACGACAGGACTGGTCGATGACCAAAGCCTGTTATTTGCACAGTAAGGAGAAAGGTCTGGTTCATTCTGGAGGCACAGACATGAGGGCAGGGTCCCTGCCTGTGTTGATGGACTCTGAGCCGTGTGCATCTCCATACCCCAGCTTTCCAGATGTATTAAACCTGCCAACTAAGTCAACCAAGTGCCATATTGCAGCTTTAGACATATCCCGTTAGAAAAGGTGACTTGGTAAAAAAATCAGGGGAACCCACGCCATCACAAGTTGTTAGGGGGGAATTAGCTTAAAAACAGGGTCTTGGAACCATATGTGTAAAAAATTAGGATAAAAAAGTTCTGCAGTCTTTAGGAATTTTTTTTATATAAACCCCAAAATAAAACAGTTGTGCATATATGATGCTGTGAGTTCATTGTTTCTTTGCTGAGCCCCCTATCAAAACTGGGGCTTGCTCCTCCTGCAAGCAGCAGTGGTGCTGCCTGATGGATTTATTAATAGAGCCTTATCAGTCAAAGCATGGCTATAAAACCAGGAGCTGCAGCTGCAGGGACTGCCACAGAAGTTGCGTTGATTTAATGTACTGGTGTTGACCCAGGGCAGGGAGTGCCTTGAGGAGCTCTTGCTCTGAGCCAGTGGTGTTAAACAGATGGGAAACTGGTAGGAACCCAAGGAAAGGGGAGTTTAGGCTGAGGAAACGAAATTAAACTCCCATTTCTTAGGGTGTGCATGGAGGTGTCCAGCCCGTGTGCCTGCAGGAGGGCAGCTGGGAGCACACAGCAGCTCATCCAGACCTCTGACTTTTTACCAGAGGACTGTTGCTGTGGGGTCCAGTGGAGCCCAGCCGGAAAAGCAGGGGAGCCCTGGGCTTTTGGCAGGAAAGGGAGCTGGATCAAACCCAGTGTTGTTTCTTCAGAACATACATTTTGCTTTGGTTTTTTTGCTATTTTTCTTTCCCCGCCCCAAACTATTCCCGCAGCCCTGTCTGTTTTCCTCTGGAGCTGGGATTTGGGTTACCCTGCTGACAGCTGCAGCTTTAAACCCACGCAGACAGGGCTGCAGCCGCCACAGGAGAGAGAAGATGGAGCAATTGCTACTGCCTGGATTTTTTTTTTCCTTCTTTTTTTAAAATTTCTTTTTTCCTTGTCTCTTCACCCTGAACAGATCATGCAATAGTCAGCTGAAGGAAGCTTGCCAGGGAAAAGCAAAAACAAATGGTGTTCATTGTTTTGACTTGCTCTTCTCATTGGAAAAGGGCCATGGGCCCATCCTTCCGGATTTTTTTTTTTTTATGTGTTTTTGCCTCTATAAACAGAAGCTCTTATTTGTTCGGTATAAACAGCTCTCCTTTAAGAATTTTATGGCCCCCCCTCCTCCTGCAAGCAGCACTGAAGAAATGCAGCAGACCATACTAAAAATATCTCGGAACTGGGATTTTTAGGGGGGCAGCAAGTGGCACATTGGCAGCATCGGTGCTGATCAGGTGGGGTAAAAACCTCAAAACCCCAAGCAAATGAAATCTGTACCCTGTCTTCCCACTTGATTCCACTAAATCTGCCCTAGCAGGGGAGGAGGGTGCATACATCCATCCTGAAAACAAGTGCAGGGGCAGGCTCTGGTTAAATGCTGCCTTCGTGTAACCCACCGTGGGTGGGCTGGAGGCTGTGCCGCCTCCTCCCTGCAGCACCACAAGCAGCAAGACAGGCCTGAGTACTGCACAGGGGCAGCTCTTCAGAGCTCCACGTCTCCTACACAATAATGAAATCCAGGCTAAACTTTTCAGGCTGAGAAAATTGCATTTTGAATACCTGGGACTAACCCTGCCACCGGGGAAGGAGCATCCATGGGGCAAATTTGGGGTTTCTGACCAACCCACTGCCTCGTGCCAAGATGGCAAGACACATTTCATCACTGTCACAGAAGAAAAAATAGAAAGCAGTCAGAAAATAATAATCACAAGGAGACAGAGCAACTTTTAGCTTGGTTCACGTGGCTGCCTCACGCAAGTCATACTGCCCCAGGCATGGAAAGGGGGAGCAGGAAGGAAAGTGGAGGGAAAGGAAGGGCAGGAATGCTTTAAACCAGCTTTGCCACCCAAAGCAGCAAATGCTGTGAATACAGTTCTGCTTCAGTTAATTTGTGAGGGACCAAGCAGTTTAGAAACAAATCCACCCCTTTGCACTCTGAAAGAAGAGGCACAGGCAGTGCCCCCCTGCCACCCATCCCCTTGCACTCTTGCAGATTACCTTTGTGCTGTGGCATTTCCCACAACACTGGGTTAGGGCTGAGACACTGGGCAATCCAGGCAGTTGTAAGGAGCCAAGATTTGACTCATTGCTAAGGGGTGGTTTGGGCAGGGAGAGTGGAAAAAAGCAGAGAAAAGGCTTGGGGACGGGACTGCAAGTGCCCTCCTTCCCCTGCACGGGGAGACTAAGCTGTAAAGCAGACTGGTCTGCAGAGTAGGCAGGGAGCAATATGGGACCAAGTAAGCAAGGGAGAGGTGCCACAGGCCAGGTTAAGCAAAAAGAAGGGAATAGGGTTGATGCTGCCTGTGGTGCTGCACCAGGCAGTGCAGAGCAGCCCCCCAAATTTAGCTTCTCCCCAAGGTTACATCTTTAAAAAAAGTAAGGAAGTGCTGCTAAGGCTTTATGTTACTATGTAAGCAGATCTGCCTTTACCCTTGCAAGGGTAGTGCCAAGCACAGTCATGGGAGTGGTGTATTCTAGTCAGCAGCAGTTTATTTGTGTCTGTAAATACATGCAGCCTGACCACAGCGAGCATTCCTGAATGAAAACTCCAGCAGAAGGCATCAACGGGTCAAATGTGATGGAAAAACGTCAGTGCTTGTCTAGCCAAGCTGGAATCCGGATGCCCTTGCAACATCATCTCCTCCTGTTTCCCCAGGCACAGCTGATGGCTGCTGCTCTGCAGGGCTGCTGGCGCTCACCAGTGCCTTTTCCCTGTGCTGCTGGTCTGGGGGAGGAGAGCGCATCATTCCTTGGGAAAAGTCAAGGCCAATAGCAGCATTATTTATTTTGTTAATTGTGGAGATGCAGTGAACATTTTTTCCTGTTACACAAGCCTGACTGAGGCATGCTCTGCTGCATCCTCACTGCCCTTTATGGTGGACTAAAGAAGGTGCTCAACAGCTGAAGGCAAAGCCCAAGCTCTGGAAGATGAATGCTCCACACTCTTGAACTTATTTAACCTTGCATTTCTCCAGCCAAGTGGAAAGCCAAGGAGCTACAGTGTTGAGAAAAGGATCACTAAGCTGCCTGCAGGAAATGCCACAGGGAGGTAACTCACTGCATGTGCAGCCCAGCAGCATCTCCTGGCTGCTATATGCCAGCACCATCTCCATATCCAAACACACGAACTGGAACTGACTGCTATTCTCCTCTCCACTGCCAGCTTGCAAAAGTCAAAGCAGTACAGCAGAGACACAGGAGTTTATTTCATCCTGTCCCTTTATGCATGCCCACTACTTTATGCTGGTGTCCACTGGATGCAGCCTGTCAGAAACTTCTCCATTCAGCTGCCACAACCCAGGATCACCCCATCTGTGTGTGGGCAAAGCTTGCAGCCATGGGTTTGCAGGACCCTGTCATGCACAAGGACATGGAGGCTTTATTTCCTAATTACTTTATTGTATTTTACTACAAGTCACCACTATCAAGGCAAGCATACTGATGATTAGCAGAACAAGTGTATCTCTGCTACAAATAACTACTGTAAGGCTGTTGTGGTTTAACCCCAGCTGACAACTCAGCCCCACACAGCCACTCTGTCACTCTGCCACGGTGGGATAGGGGAGAGAATCGGAAGAGTAAAAAACTGAGAAAATGTGGGTCGAGATAAAAACAGTTCCATAAGGAAAGCCACAGCTGCACGTAAGCAAAGCCAAACAAGGCATTCATTCCTTCAGAGTCTGGCTGGCAGGTGTTCAGCCAGTCCCAGGAAAACTGGGCTCCTTCACGCCTAACAGTGACTTGGGAGGACAAACGCCATGACTCTGACCGTACCCCCCTTCCTTCTTCTTCCCCTGGTTCTCTGGTGCCGAGCATGATGCCCTATGCTCTGGGATATCCCTGAGGTCAGTTGGGGTCAGCTGTCGTGGCTGTGTCCCCTCCCAACTCCTTGTGCACCCCCAGCGTCCTCACTGGTGGGGTGAGGGGAGGAGCAGATAAGGCCGTGAATCTGTGTAAGCTCTGCTCAGCTGTAAGTAAAACATCTCTGTATTATCAACACTGTTTCCAGCAAAAATACCAATTGTGCTAGCTGCTGTGAAAAAAATTAACTCTATCCCAGCCAAAACCAGCTCAAGCAAATATATATTTCAACAGCAGCAGAAATCACTATTAGCAGTACTGAATATTAGTATCAAGTCTGTATTTCAATTTTACAAGTCACTATAAAATTACCACTAGTAAAGCAGCAAAAATACGTACCAGTAATTATTATTTAGGACAAGAGGAAATGGCTTCAAGTTGCACCAGGGGAGGTTTATCTTGGATATTAGGAAAAATTTCGTCACTGAAAGGGTTGTCAAGCACTCGAACAGGGTGCCCAGGGAAGTGGTGGAGTCAACAAACCTGAAGGTGTTTAAAAGGCAAGTAGGTGTAGCACTTTGGTTTAGTGGGGGACTTGTCAGTGCTGGGGTAATGCTGGGATTCAATGATCATAAGGATTTTCTCCAGCCTAAATGATTCTATGTTTTTACAATTCTGATCTAACCCTTTTTTTCTTGAAGTGAAGAGGTCATGGTTAACTTTGGAGGTATTTGAACAACAGTTCAAATGTTTTGCTCAGAAAGGCAGCAACCCTCCTCTTGTGCGTTCAGTTCCTAGGGTTATTGGATGGCAGCACAGACTAAAAATATATATACTCAATGATTCTGAAGGTCTCTTCCAACCTAAATGATTATATGCATGCTTATATATATGTGTGTATATATATATATATGTCACTGCGTGTATATATATGTCTGTGTGTGTGTATATGTGCACATACATATATAACATGTTATATAAAATGTTATATAAAATGTTACTGGTACCAAGTGCTCATCAAACCCATTCCAGAAGTGGGGCCAGCTGACAATGGGTGAAGTCTCACTCGAATAATATATTGGGTCTGACTGACATAGAGTTCATTTTCCCTTAGCAGCCCTCACAGTGCTGTGCTTTGCATTGGGAGCTGGAAAGGTGCTGGTAACACACCAGTGTTTTGGCTACTGCTGAGCAGACCTGTCCCTCTAACATTCCCCCCCTCAAAGGGGCTGGGAGTGGGCAAGATCCTGGGAGGGCACACGGCCAGGCCAGCTGACCCAAATCAACCAAAGGGATATTCCATACCGTGTGACATCAGCTCAGATATGAAAGCTAAGGGAGGGAGGAGGAACAGGGAGGCATTCATTACTCTACAATGTTTGCCTTCTGGAGCAACCACTACGCGTGCTGAAGCCCTGCTTCCCGGGAAGTGCCTGAACATCGCTCACTGATGGGAAGTAGAGATTGACTTTTCCCTTTGCTTATGCGTGCACAAACTTCTGCTTGTCTTTTTTTTTTTGCTTTAGTAAACTGCCTTGTCTCAACCTATGAGTTGTTTTCCAGCTTATTCTCTTCTGTGTCCCGCTGGGAAAGGGAGCAATAGAGCAGCTCGGTGGGCACCGGGTGCCCAGCCAAGGTCAACACACTAGCATCCTTTTTGGTACCCAAACGTGGGGTGAGATAAAGGCAGTTATATATATGTGTATATCTATATCTTTATTGCATGCTGTAGTAAAAAGTAAATCATAGCTATAGAGTAGCAAGCTCTTGTGCGGGACACGGACTTTGTCAGCTGCACTGCTTATCTCTTTATTTTGCTGAGTTTGGGAACATGTTAACAAAAACAATGGCTCTGTGCTTTGCTCTTACACTGATGGCCTTGTTGTGCGGGGGGAGCTATCTTCTGGGGCTGGTGATGGATGTGAATGCTTTCATAATGCAGGCTCCCATGCTCTTTGCCCATCCTTACGTCAGCCGTTTAATACTGTTAATAATATTAGCTAATACTGTTGGCATGCTATGGAGTTCATGGAATCTGGCATCATCCTGGGGTAGGAGAAAACAAACTTTAGGTGAGGAGATATTGAAAGATGCCCTGAGGCATCCAGTTCCTGGGTGGCAGGGTGCATGGAAGGATTTGGGCAGGTTCCTAGGGCGGTTGTCACCTCCCATTGCCTGGGACTTTACACCTGAACAGGTAATCAACCCTGACAAACTGACCCATCAACTGATAGAAGGGTGCCTTGCCCACCCCACTGAAAACCAGCAGCTTCTCGCCCTGTACTGGGGCCTGGCCTGTGCCTACCGAGCCACTGTTCAGTACTCTCAGAGGACTGTAGTTGAGGCAGGGACACAAACTGCACTGGAGGACACTATGGCCGAGTCAGGGACTCAAACCACAGCAGCTGCAGTAATTGCCCCAGAAGCGAAAGCAAAAAAATGGACAAGGCAAGTTACACACCCTTACCATCGATTAGTACGGGAGGAAGAAGAAGAGGAAGAGGAAGGGGAAGTAACAGTAGGAAAGGAAGGGTTAGATCAAGAGGCAGGTCCTTCAACAAAGAAATCAAAAGGAGCGAGGCAAATCAAACAGGAAACTGAAGTTACTCGGTCCCTGACCTCATCAGAACTTCGAGACTTGCAAAAAGATTACAGCCGCCAGCCAGGTGAGCCGATTTCTGCCTGGCTGCTGCGATGCTGGGACAATGGGGCCCGCAGACAGCAATTAGAAGGTCATGAAGCCCAACAGCTGGGATCCCTTGCTAAAGATCGGGAAATTGAAAGAGGAATTGGAAAAGAAGGAGCAATTTGCAGCCTCTGGAGACGGCTTCTTTCAAGTGTGAGGGCAAGATACCCATTTAAGGAAGATCTTGTGAACTCCCCAGGGAAGTGGACCACTGCAGACGAAGGTATCCAGTACTTGAGAGAATTAGCAGTGCTGGAAATTGTCTATAGTGATCTAAAAAGTGACAGGGTCCCTGAAGATCCAGAGGATGCCCTTTGCACAATGGCCATGTGGAGGAAGGTGGTTCAAAGCGCCCCTGCATCATATTCCAGCAGCTTGGTGTCATTGTACCACCCACAAATGGATACGCCAACTGTAGAGATGGCATCCTCCTGGCTCCGAAATGTAGAAGAAACTCTGGGCACTTCCTCATCCCTACCAGCCAGCAGCCCAGCTTTTAGGGGCAGCCCAAGAGATCGGTCCTCTCCTTCCCCGGTCAGAGGGAAGGGAAGCCCCAAGCGCAGGCCCCGTGGTGAACTCTGGTTCTTTCTGCGTGACCAGGGGGAGGACATGAGGAAGTGGGTTGGTGAACCCACCTTTAAGCTGGAAGCCCGCGTCCGTGAACTGAGAGGGAAAAAAGCTGTTAAAGGGTCACCCAAGAAGACTGCCAGTGTAGTTGCCACAGAGAGACAAGAAGGCAATCAGCGATTTCCCAGACATAAAAGAACTAAAATCACTTCCTATCACCCTGATGAGGGGACTTCTGATCTGGCATCGCAAAGGTCAGACAGTGAATACTCTGACCAGGAACAGGAATAGAAGGTCCCTGCCTCTGGCCAGGAGGAGGAAAGGGATGACCGGGTATACTGGATTGTGTGGATTTGATGGCCTGGCACATCGGATCCACGGAAGTGTAAGGCTTTAGTAGATACCGGTGCACAGTGTACACTGATGCCATCAAGGCACAGGAGTGCAGAATCTATCTGGATCTTTGGAGTGACAGGGGGATGCCAGGAGTTTTCCGTGTTAGAGGCCAAGCTGAGCTTAACAGGGGAAAAGTGGGAAAAGCACCCCACTATGACTGGCTCAGAGGCCCCTTGTGTCCTTGGCATTGACTAGGTACTTCAAGGATCCAAAAGGGTATCAGTGGGCTTTTAATGTAGCTACAGTGAACACAGAGAAGATCAAACAGTTATCCACCCTGCCTGGCCTCTCAGAAGATCCCTTCATTGTAGGATTGCTGCAGGTTGAAGACCAGCAAGTACCAATTGCTACCAGGACTGTGCACCGGCAGCAGTATCGCACCAACCGAGACTCTGTAACCCCCATCCATGAACTAATTAGTCCTTGGAGAGCCAAGGAGTGATCAGCAGGACCTGCTCACCCTTTAACAGGATCTGCTCTCCCTCTAACACCCCATTTTGGCCAGTGTGAAAGTCTGATGGGAATGGAGGCTGACAGTGGACTATCCGGGCCTGAATGAAGTCACACCACTTGTGAGTGCTGCCGTACCAGACATGTTGGAACTCCAGTATGAGCTGGAGTCAAAGGCAGCCAAGTGGTGCCACACAGATTATACACGAATGTGAAACGTGCTGCAATCAAACAAGCCACACAAGTGGAGTCTCCTTGGAAGAGAGGGGCTGGGTTCCAGTATGGGGAGGCCTGGCAAATTGACTATATTGGGCTGTTGCCACGAACATGCCAAGGCAAGAGCTACATCCTCACCATGGTAGAGGCAACAACTGGCTGGCTGGAAACATCCTCTGTAAACCATTGCCACTGCTCGAGACACCTTGAGATCCCAGGCCTTGAGGGACAGATTTTGTGGCAACATGGTACTACAGAGAGAATTGAATCAGACAATGGGGCTCTCTTTCAAAATAACCTCATAAACTCTTGGGCAAAGAAACATGGCCTTGAGTGGATATATCACATCCCTTATTACCCATAGGCCTCTGGGAAGATGGAAAGGTAACACAGACTGCTGAAAACTATGTAAAGAGTGTAAGGTAATGGGCCATGGAAGCACTGGGATGCAAATTTAGCAGAAGCCACTTGGCTGGTCAGCTAGGGGATCTGGTAACCGCCCTGGTCCTGCCCAAGCTGGACACACTGTGGGAGGAGATAAGGTCCCTGCACTACACATAAGGAAGTGGCTGGGGAAGTCGGTGCGGATTTCTCCTTCCATGGGAAAAGGCAAGCCCATTTGTGGGATTGTCTTTGCCCAAGGACCTGGGTGTACTTGGTGGGGAATGCAGAAGGATGGGGAGACATGGTGTGTGCCTCAAGGAGATTTAACCTTGGGGGAAAAATAATCTGTGGTGTGAGTTGTATGTTGCAGGAATGACATAAACTGATGAAGAGTAAATTTTGTGAGAAGCAAGGAGAATGCAATGACAACCTGAGCCAGGCTGGTGTCGGTGCCCAACGATCAAGTGTGCTACTTCTCCTGTCCTGACCACTCATCCTGATGGAATGGAGCCCAAGTCAAGGATCTGGAGGGATGGAGGAAGCCCCTGAAATGGGAAAATAATATCTGTCTTTGAAAGGACTGGGGTTAGTGGTTAATGCAAATGTATGTTTGGTATAGAGATGGTTTAAGGATGTAGTTCAAGTTGAATGTGTGGGCAAGAAGGCATTCCAGTAATGAGAAATAAATACAATGGAACAGTTGGGAGATACATCAATTGTGTGGGATCTGAGTATGATGCAAATGGTATGGAATAAGGGGTGGACAATGCATTGGGTCTGACTGACATAGAGTTCATTTTCCCTTAACAGCTCTCACAGTGCTGTGCTTTGCATTGGGAGCTGGAAAGGTGCTGGTAACACACCAGTGTTTTGGCTACTGCTGAGCAGACCTGTCCCTCTAACATTCCCCCCCTCAAAGGGGCTGGGAGTGGGCAAGATCCTGGGAGGGCACACAGCTGGGAGGGCCAGCTGACCCAAATTCACCAACGGGATATTCCATACCGTGTGACATCAGCTCAGATATGAAAGCTAAGGGGGGGAAGAGGAACGGGGTGCATTCCTTACTCTACAATGTTTGCCTTCTGGAGCAACCACTACGCGTGCTGAAGCCCTGCTTCCCGGGAAGTGCCTGAACATCGCTCACTGATGGGAAGTAGGGATTGACTTTTCCCTTTGCTTATGCGCGCGCAAACTTTTGCTTGTCTTTTTTTGCTTTAGTAAACTGCCTTGTCTCAACCTATGAGTTGTTTTCCAGCTTATTCTCTTCTGTGTCCCGCTGGGAAGGGGAGCGATAGAGCAGCTCGGTGGGCACCTGGCACCCAGCCAAGGTCAACCCACTTCGCATCACGGAGCCTAGAGCCAACCTGGCATCCCCGGTGAGGGTCTGCTCCGCCAAGGAAATACCATGGGGAACAAAGACTCATGCACATTGGGATGTGTCAGAGAAAGAGGCTCTATTGGGGGTAAAAAGTAAGTCCTTTTTATACCACAGAGACATAACCAGGAATAGGACACCAGCACTTGGAGCAGCCAACAGATGCTGCTGACTTCTGCTTTCATCTGGCACAGTCAATAAATGATGATGTAAATGGGAGAGAACACAAGTTTGTATTGATTCTGGAAACCTCATGTATTGATTCTGGAAACCTCATGTATTGATTCTAGAAACCTCATGGACCTGTTAGTACAGGGTTAAACACTCTGCCCTGATCACCTACAGGGTAATGGTGGTGTTGAAAGTTCAGTGTCAGAACTTGAGATGGAAATGCCTAAGAAGTAAGATGTGCTGTGGTACAAGTGTCTATCCTCTGTGGTGGTACACTCTTAGTGCCACAAAAACAGAACCATCCATGGGTTAAAAAGTTGGCCACCAGCTTCACCCAGAGTCATTGTCATGTTTGTAGAATGAATTAGAAAAACACGGATTAAAAAAAAAATCAATTTTGTTATAATCAGAGCGCCCAAAAGAGTTTATGATCTATACAGCCAATTGTGTTGCTTAGGTCTTATATGTCCCAATTATCATTAGTAGTACACCAACTCTACAGACAGCAGCATGCAGAATTAGGACCGGTGAGATTACAGTACCTTTGACAATTCATGTTAACATTCCGTGTAAGATGCCAGAGTCCATTAAAACCTCCTTTGTTTGTAATTGCTGATTCATTATTTCAGGTCCGTGAGGTTTCCAGAATCAATACAAGCTTGTGCTCTGTCCCATTTACACTGAGACCATGCTTGGGTGTGATTGTAACACAAAGTGTAATTACAGTTGCTTGTCTTCTTCACCCGAATTGAATCTGTGTCCTGGGGCATCATAATGCACCATGGGGCCTCAACACATGATTGTGCTTTGAAGGTTGTTGTTGATAATTTGGTGTATTGGGGAGAAAGGACGCCAAATTAGGTTGACACCAAGATGCTTCAGAGACAGGTTCTGCTGAGCCTCAAAATTTGGCATCTAATGATCACGGGTGGTGTAAGCAGCACCAACAATCCAATTTGTTGCCTGCTTGAGAAATGATATTCATAAATTGGACAATGTGATCACTATTCCATCCTTGAAATAAGGAATGAGCAATAATGTAATTAATAGATACGGTGTGCATAATGTAACAGTTACAAAAAAGACAAATGCTCATGATGTTGTTTCACTTCATGCCAACTTGCCAAATCAGTACGACACCTGGAGGAGTGGAGGAAGCCTAGGGACCCTGAGAGTACTATCTATCTGTTAAAGACCAGGGGACAGCAGTCAATGAGAATGCATAAATCTCTGTGTTGGTTATAAAGATTTATATATATAAAGGTTTAACTATGATTTATATATATAAAGGTTTAACTATGTAGTTTGAGTTGCAAGCATTGGTAAGAAGGGATTTCAGTAACGAGAATTAAATACAATTGAATCACATACTGTGTGAAGTGCTGGGCCCCACAATTTAAGAAGGATGTTAAGGTCCTTGAATGCACCCAGAAGACTCCAGGTTTATCTAGTTTAGAGAAAAGGAGGCTGAGGCAAGACCTCATTGTGCTCTGCAGCTTCCTGAGGAGGTGAGGTGACTCCTTCCCTGCCTGCAGTCTTCTGGTGCCACCCCATCATGCCTACCCCACAGTCTTTGCAAGATGAACATGGGCATCTCCTCTAGCCAGCCTACTCTGAGTCCTGTTCCTTGCAGGAGATCTCGTAAGTGTCTCCATTCCAGATCATGCAGGGGGCCACTTTGTGTCAGATCAATTAATTTCAGCATTGCAAGCATTTTGTCCCTTATTCTTATTGTTCTGAGCTCCCTTAAGCCTCTGGATGACCCTGACTTGACCTTCTCTTTGAGAGTGCTTCCCTGTCCTTGTTGCCTCCCCACAAGGATTGTCATTTTCCAGCCCTTGAGCCACTATGGTGTTTCAGTGCCAGCTTTCATGCCATAACATTAAGGGAAGGTTTTTTTTGGTCCCTCTGGAAGCTGCTTTTTGCAAGAATTTTAGTTCCCCTGCTGCTGTTGCTGGCATAGCCATCACATCCCAGGATGTTGTCTCTGTCCCTTAAGGACATCCTGAGCAGTCAGTCTCATTGTCCAGCCAGAAAATCCATCAAGAGTACTAGAGGGAGGGGGAGGGAGACAGCCTTGCAGTCCTGGCATTTTTCTAGCAGCCTTTATTATCGATGATAACAGGGAGAAGGTTTTCACCCTGGCTTCTGCATCAGTGTTTAGGAGAAATATTCTTCCTCTCAGCCTGATGAAGGATCACTGATCCAGCCCCCAGCAGGTACCACCCATCCCACCCAGTCCTCATGGGGCTTTTTGCTGTCCTGCATGGACAACTGCTTTAGCTGCTCAGCACGAAAATTCCTAGAAGTAATTGTGACCCTGGGTGGCAGGGGGGAGCCTTCCTCTCCAGGAGGTCCCAGGAGGAGCCCCGGGGAAGTTTTAATGTCAGGGTGCAAGGAGGCTGTGTTATCCGGGCAAAGCAACATAGAGGGGGAGGAAGACTCACTGCCAGAATCAAAGCCCCTTCCTCCTTTTCCATTTTCAGTATGTGTATTTTCAATGATCCTGCTCTGAGACCAGGCATGTAGGCTTTTGCTGTAGCTGCCACACATCCAAACACCTGAGGTTAGTTTTTAACTAATTGGTTTGCAACCATACAATGGGATTCAAAGGCAACTGTTCACACTTCTGCATCCTTAGCTTGCTGCAAAGCTTCCAGTTCCTGCCTAGCAGTGCTGAACAAAGCACCTACAGCTGACACCTCTGTGAGAAGCCCGATGAAGGGGCCCTTGCCATTCTCTGCTTTGCATTTGAGTGTCCTGTCACCTCTGCAACTCAGCTCGCAGCCTTTCCAAATTCAACCAGTGCTTAGACATCTTATCCCTGTCCCACAGAGGGGTTTTCCACAAGTATCTTGCCATTTTCACTGCTTTTCTATTGCCTTCTCCCAAGTATTCATGACCTGTTTATCACAGATCCACACTTCTGACACCAATTAATGCCACAACCCAGAAGGATTACTTGGCTTGTGAGTATGCAAAGATTGCAACTGTTTGCAGTATGCCTGACTCTGTCATGCACAAAGACACAGAGGATTTATTACCTACTTTCTCTTATTCATTACAGTTTACTACTATCAAGGTGAGTATAGTTAGAGCTGGCAAACAAATATATCTACTCTACAAGTTACTGCAAATTACTACCAGAAAGCAAACACAGGTTTCCACAGCAGCTGCAATCAATACTAGCATCAAGTCTGTATTTCAGTGTTACACAGCCTATGACATGCCACCACCTTATGCGCAGTGACAGCCTTGCTCAGGCTTCCTCCTGTCCTTTGTCCTGGCCAGCGTCCACCTACAACCCTGCACTTCCACAGCCGGTCTGTGGCTCTCACCAGCTTAGGAGAAAATGCTCAGAGGGCCACATGGGTCATTCAGGAACAGAGGAGCAAGAGTGAGGACAGAGCCAACCCAGACACACAGGCAGGGTCACCTCTCCCAGCCTGCAAATGCCTGCCAAAGGAGTTGGAGGAAAACCGGAAGGTGGAGCAGGCACCAGGCTGACTTTTAATTTTCTGCAGCATTCAAAGCTGTACTTGTCACTGTGGTACAGACTGACCAAGAACCACCAGCATGATTACAAACAAACAAATCATCCAGCGTGTCTAGGCCACAGCCCAATCACAAGCCTTCCAAAACTGACCATTCCCTGAGACAGTGACCTCCGAAAGTCGGATCTGAAAACAAACTTCCTCTGGGTGTTTCACATTCCTTTGGTGCTATTCCCTAAATGCAATGTTTGTGTCTCTTACTAAAAAAATCCACAGCAACAAGCTTTCCACATAAACTTAAAGGGAAGTGATTCAGTTGTTTTTCTGGGATGAAGTTTCAAATAAATTTTCATAGACTAGGCTATGGAAACTATAATATGACCTGTCAGTTAACCAATAATAAAGCAATGTTGATACTGTGGCATACAAATAATACTTTTAAGTACAAAAGTTTTAACTCAGCTGGTTTTAATTCAGCACTGGGTTTATCAAGATTTTGCAAGAATTTTAAGTCGGAGTAAAGCCCTGCACTTACGCAGTTACACTGATTTAAGTGCCCTGGCTGGCTTCTCTTGACATAGCACTCCTGGGTTCTCTAGACACAGATTCCCACCACCTCTGAGAAACAGAGTGAACTTTACACACAAGTATCAAAAGCTACATAACAATTTGTTAGTGGTTCCAGCTTGTGCTGGTCTCACAGAGTCCTCAGGAACTGCTGCTCAGAAATAGCTGCAAGTCATGCAGCTTTCTGCTGCAAGCACTGGCAACATTTGGTCACAGTCTTGTTTCACTATGAAAAGAGTGATTTCCTTTCATTCTGTCATAAACCATACTCCAGAGTGGGTAAGGATCCCAATTTCATATAAATGCTTACTTGCCAGATAATATTAAATGCAGAAATTTAAATATAGCCTTAGGCCTCTACCACAGGCTCAATCAGATCACAGAATGAACTGCAAGAGTTTCAGATTCATATATTATGATGCAAATGAGTTTTGTAAATTGTGACCTAGTTCCCATGTTAGGAACAGTTGGGACCAACAGCAGGGACTGTGAGATGAATGTGAGCAGCAGGGGCAAGCAAGGAAATTAACATTTGTTTTTAATTTGAAATGGATTTTTAATCACTTTCAGGTGCCTCAAAGGAAGTGCACACACTTGTTTACTATAATCATTCTGACAGAAGAATGTGTATAGGAGGTAACACGTTTTTGTTTTACTAATTGAAATGTTTGTGGCACTGGTGTCACTCAAAGTGCCAGAACACAGCTCTTTCTGGAGCACACAAAGAAGGACTGTGAAATGAAGTTTCCCAATTGATCTGTTCCTCAGGACTTGCTTTGTAAAGAGAGTTGCACGTACCCTCTAAAAGTGACTGGATATTAGGTCACATTCATCTTTCCAAATCCAGTTGCTATTTTTTAAGCTAGAGGCCTGATAAACTCACTCTCCAAAGAGTCTGCTCAGGGATTTAGCTCCACGGCTGTCAGCCACATGCTTAAACACGGTTCAGCAGAGTTAGTGGAAAATTCTGAACTCATGAAATTCTGCTTGTGCTGTAACAGCGAGCCCACAACAACACACCATGCTGAGCTTCGGCCTGAGGCAGCTTTCTGATTGTTTTAAATGAGTTTTAGAATACTGTTTTAAATGTTTGAATGACATTTAAATATTTTAAATACACCCAACAGCAAGGGTGTAACTTGTTAAAAACCATACAGATTTTCATTCTAATGAAAACTCATTCTAGAGTTGGTATCATCGTTGGAAACTATGGGAAGCTGTAAAAACACCAGAGCGTCAACACTCCCCAAAAATAGAGTCTCAGCTCCCCCTGGTGGAAAAGGTCATTTTCTGCAAAAAGGTTTAAGTGAGAAAGTCCTGTTTCTGCTACAGGCCTGGAGGCCATGAGACAGCAAACAAATCCTCTGTTCCCTTTGATGGACTGGAACTTCTTGGAAGTTGATGTGAAATATCCCACCTCACTGTCCGTTGCAGTGTGTCTGAACAGGATACCTCATGATCAACACGTTCCATCTTACCCAGGGTGGAATTCTCCAGGTGTGAATTGTGATACATAAGCCTACTGAAGCAATTGGTAGCCACAAGGAAAACCACACACACACCATTCTGACATCCTCTCCACAACATCTTAAGCCCCACAAGCAGCTGAGTCATGAAACAGAGCTCGATGTCACTAATACATGAGGCATAAGGCAAAGCCCTCAGATCCCAACCTGTGTCCCTTGGTCTTAGACGTCCTGCATAAATTAAACCAATCAAAAAAAGCCCCCTCTCATCTCCTATTTTCAAAGATCTGGTGAAGAGTCCAGCACTAACGGCAAAACCCTCTTCTCACTAAGAGGTTCCCAGTCTACAGGTAGGTGTATTAACAAAAGGACCCTGCTCTCTGTGTGCTCCGGAACAGCAACAGTCCAGAACTGCACCACCACTGGTTTTTGACTTCTTGATCAGTAGGATTTTCATTGCTATTTGCACCACATACCTGCTAAACTTATTCCATTCTTTATAATTACAACCAATCAATCATACAAGATATTTCTACTCCTCCTTATTCACCATGAAGAGTGGAAAGTAAAGCCTGAAACTATTGCAGCTATTGTCACAAGAAGTCTAATAAAGTACATTTTTGTTTCCTGTCAGAGGAATCGACAGCTCCACTGCAATTAAGTGCACAAATAATTGCTCTGACAAATTCTGTGAACAGAATCATGTGCAATTCCTGCAGTCACAGACACACCAGAATGACTTTTTATGACACTTCTGCCACAGGACAAAGACACATAGAGCCAGTGGAAAGGAAAATGGTAGCAAAAAAGTATTTATTAAGAACCACATAATTCAATTCCACAGTGTGGCATTAAAACCTGCCCTTGCTCCTTGGAAACAGCAGAGCTGAATAAACCCATGAAGGTGGGGCAGCACATCAGGTGTGCAGGTGAAGTTTATTAAGAACATAATAAAATACCATCTCCACAGCCAGAAAAAATTTGAGGTCGGGGAAAAGAAACAAAGGCAACAACAGCCAACAAAATACCCTTGGAGTGTTTTGTGCAACATTTTTCAAACAGGAAAGCCTACTAAGGCTAAAATGTGGGCATGAAGTTCTGGGTTCTTACATTCAAGTATCAAAAACAACAATGGCAAGTACAATTTGATCTCTGTGTGTACAATTAAAACAACTTTGTAAGAGATTTTTCTCCAAAAGGGCAGCTTTCTATGGGCTGAAGTGTCCATGTATTTAACTGGAACTCTCATGAGGGTTGCAGCTCCATCAGCTTTGCTTACTGGCTAGGACAGTGCCTGGTTTTCAGTCTTCTGCAGGAACACCAAGCCTGCTCATGTAGCTCTCCCAAGCTGCCTTCCTGTACTTCTCTGCTTCTTGGAGACGGTCTGAAACTGCCAAGATGCCACGTCCCACAATAATGATATCTGAGCCTTTTTCACCAATAACTTCCTTGGGGCTTAGGTACTTCTGTCCAAGGTTATCACCTGAAATACAGACACCATTTTTTTTCAGTTTGCACAAAACCGTGTTTACTAAAAACCTTCCCAGAGTGCTGGAACCAAGAACAGGTCCCCTGTTCCAGCTCTCATCCTAACAATCCACAAACAGAACTAGGAACTGCGTTGCCAACCAACAAACACAGATCAAATCTGACAGCCAGCACCCTCCTTTTTCATGGTTTACCAATCACAATAGATGGAACAGTTACTCAAAGCAGCACCAATCAGGATTACTAAAATAAACCTCAGCCTTCTTAAAACAGGCAAAACCCCCAACATTAATGTAAAAGCTTGTGATTTCAGTTTAGGTTTTCTAAGAATTAAGTATTGCAGAGAAACATATCTCCCCTATCTGCTTCAGTGATAACCTCTTTAGTTAGCAGAAGACTTCCAATTCACTGATACTGCATCTGTATCAATACCAAGTGTTTCAGCTGGACTTCTCTATTTGTTAATATTTTTTTTACTCCTATTGAATAGTTTTATGTCTAACACCTATCTGAAGACATTTTACATATGTTCAGGAATGTGCTTTATGGTATGCATAGACCCCAAGACAAGAAAAAAGGTTGCATAGCCTGCTGGTTGCCTTCCAGAGCTCCCAGGAAAGGGATCAGCATACCCAGAAATATGGAAGACAGCCCCTAGTGGGAAACAGACTCCTCCCAGATGAGAATCAGCATCCAAATCCTCATCAGAAGCCACTTTTTCACTGGAGACTAGATCACTTCTGTGCTTACAAACAGACTACGAACATTTTAGAAAAAGTTACCTCCAGTTTGCAGCTGCACTCCTGGGGTTAAGTGAAGAAATTCTGGTTTATTACTAACTCTGGACCCACATATGAATCCAAAAACGAAATCTGGGTTGTCTTCGGCCATCTGTACCTGAAAAAGATCAGTGAACAGTTACAAATGATATACTTAAAACTCAGCTGGCCTAGCAATCTGCTTCCCATCCAGCCTCTGATGCTTTAAGCTGTGCTAGGCCAGAGTATGAAACACCTCTTGCTTTCCCAGTGTAAAGTCACTGCTTCCCTCTGGCAGGAAAGTGATTATTATGTTTCTATGTTATAAATAATACCATGAATGAATTTAAACTAATTAGAAATGCATTGCTTAAAGAAAGAAAGAAAAAAGAAGTGGGGTGTGCTAATAGCAAACTTGGCACGTGTACTAGAATTCCAGGTGTGAACTCTGACCATCTCACATCACTGGCCTACAGCTGCAACCTTTAAACACCACACTGTCATATTCCTGAGTCTCCAAGGAAAAAACAAACACCCGTAATACTTCGACCTGGAGGGACTTTTGGAAGTGCAAACAGTAGAAACACATAAAACCTCCCTGTCACGCTTTACAAGCTTTTACCCTGAAACAAGACTGCCCACTTACTGCAGCTTTTGTGTATTCACCCGTGGCAAGGGACCCTTGGGAACTCATCTCAGCAACAAGGAGACAGCCACGCTGCAGGGGAAGACCTACTTCCTTCAGACCTTTCACAACTCCAGAGCCTGGAACCACGTGGGCATTGACGATGTCCGCCCAGGACGCGATTCTGAACACACCACCTGAGAACATGGACAGGAAGACACAAAGAGTCGTCAGAAATGTGTTAAACAGGAACCACAAGTTAAACAAAAACAGCTGCACACTAAATCACTCACATATTTAACAGACAGTTTTACTGCTGGAGCTTGTTACAAGTTCAGGCTTATCAGACAGTTCTGACAGCTGCCTAACCACAAAGTGTAATCTCTCAGTTTACTTTTCACAAACACTTGTTAGTGTCTCACCTTTAATATTCACTGAGACATTTATGGTAGTCCAGAAATCTGCTGTCACAGGTGCTATCTTCCCAGAAAGCACACAGATCATATGGGACATGAGGATCAGGAAAAGAGAACAGCAGTCCTACAGCTGCAGACGGAGTATCAAAGGAAAGCCATGCTGGGCACACAAGCAATACAATAATAGCAGGCTGCAGTTTCTCACAGCATACAAGTACTCAGAAGTACTTACTGAGCACAACCACAGATTCATAAAAAGGCTTAGGGTGGAAGGGACCTCAGGAGGTCATGCCCTCTCAGCAGGGTTAACTTCAATGCTAGGTCAGGTTTCTCAGGGTCTTATCCCCTTGAGTATTTCCCAAGGCTGGATATTCCACGCTCTCTCCTGGCAACCTGTGCCAGCACTGCAGTTACATATACCAGCAGCAAAGTTATAGTAAATCCAGGTTGATGATAATCACCTTCATACTGATGTTTCACTGTGTTTCCAATATCTGCAAATTTCCTGTCTTCAAAAATCAAGAATTCATGTTGATCCGCGAGCATTCTCAACTCCTTTACGACCTCCTGGGTGAAATCATTTAAGATGTCTATATGAGTCTTCAGGATACAGATGCTGGGGCCCAGGGTGGCAGCTAGCTGCAGCAGCTCCTTGGGGCTGGTGACATCAGCAGAAAGGCACAAGTTTGTTTGCTTCTTTTCCATGAGCATGAGAAGCCTGGCTGCAATAGGATGCACCCCCGGCAGCTGGGCACGGGCGCTGAAGCTCAGCTCCTTGCAGAGTCTCTTCACAGGAGCAGCACCATTCTGAGCCACTGCCTCAAACATGTTTCCCTGAATGAATTTCTTCACCTTCTCAACCATCTCAGCAGCCACTTCTCCCCGCTGCTGGAGAATCTCCAGCACCCCAGACAAGGTGCACACAGAGTGCAGGCGAATTCCACGTTCCTCTAGCCTGGCCTTCCCACCCTGCTCCCTGTCCAACAGCACTATGGCATCTGTGACTTTTAATCCTTCTTTCTGAAGAACTTCTGCAGTTTCCAGTACACTGGATCCACTTGTTACTACATCTTCAATGATCAGGCATGTCTCTCCTGGATTAATGGTGCCTTCTACCATCCGCTTAGTACCTGAAAAATAAAAAGCAAACACTCCACCAAATTAAGAAAGGTTGGATGACCCAAAAAAACCTTGGGAGTATCAAAACTTCATTAGATGATAACACTTATCACAATTCTTACCACAGCTCATTCACTGACCTGTAATTCAATTTGTAAAGACAGTTACTTCTCCAAGCTAATAAAATACTACTTTATGTTTCCAGAAGTTATGTTCCATTAACAAAACTGACACACTGTTAACAGCATGAATTCAAATGTTTGAATAAGATGACTTCAGAAGTTTATTACTGTCATGACTTGAAAGCTCAGACTTACAAAATTATTCTCTCGTTATTTAAAACATCTTTAAGGCAGCCGAGTTACTGGCACTCTTCAGCATGTCCCCTGTTCTCCACAGCCAGCACTCTGTGCCTAATATGCCTGTTAGAACAATTAGAAGGAGGAAAGCCTCACGTGCCTTTGACCTAACTAACAACAGGCATACATCCATGAAAGGCCCCCTGGGGGGCAACGACAAAGGATGCCTGGCTTTCCCAGGAGCAGCTAATCGCTGTCACAACTGGCTTGTGCTTCACAAGAAGGAACAGCAAATGTTTCCGTGCCTGGCCCACTGCCTGACACAGGAGTAGCATTTAGTTTTGACAAAGGTACTTTCTAATTACACACTGTTGGAAGAGGATGCGTAGAAATCCAGTTATATGGCAGCTTAATGCTTCAGTCTGCTCTCTCCCTTTATCACAAATAAATGGTACATTGAGGTAGAGAAGGGACTTCTGCTTACCTGGCTCAATGATTACAGGACTATAGAATAATGAAAGAAAAACGGGTTTGAGAGATAATTGAAGAGACTAGAAAGGTTCCTTTCGGAGCCAATATGCAAAAAGTTCTGTTTGAGAGCAAAACGTGGCTCTGGTGTGAGCATGTTGGAGAATCTGAGTTATAAATCCTTGTTTCTGGACGAGGCCACTAACCTAGAACCACAGCAGTGGTAACAAGTCAAGAAAAAAAAAAAAAAAAGACGCTGCTAAAGGAAAGACACAAACTCTCACAAACAAAACCAAAGAAACACAAAACACCCTTCAAGAGTCTCCAGATCTCCTACAGCAGGACTAAAGGTGCAGCTTAACAGCTGGGAGAGGCTGATCAGGCTGGGATGCTGTGGGAGGTTTGCTTTGGGGGGGGGAAGGGCCTGCTTCCTAAATTGCAACGGTAACCTTAAACTGGAGCGGAGGTGCTGGGCATTACACAAGAACCACAAATATATGAAGTCATTTCCCAAACAAGATAAGTTGCAAACTCTTGATCTGAAGGCTTTACCGTAGTCTTTTCCTTCCTTCCTCCGTATAAGCATTGGAACCTGATTTTCTGCGCAGATGATCGTGGCCAGCGGCAGCGCCGTGTAGGGAACGCCGCACACACAGTCGTACTCCACACCCGCATCTTGGGCCGCTCGGAAAAGAAGTCCTGCAACCTGAAAAGGAAAACCAAACGCTTTGTAAGCGCCACGCTGGCGCGAACGCAACTAAATCAATGAAACCCTCTCTGCCTGACACGACCGAGAGCCGACCCTGCAGGGTCCCGGCCCTGGAGAGCCCCGGCAGCGCTGCCGTGCCCCGCTCCCCCTGAGCCGTGAGGAGCCCGCCACCCCGCAAAGGGCAGGGACACCCGTGGGGCCCGGCCCGCACCTGTCGGAGGAGGCGCGGGTGGGACACGAGGCAGCGCAGGTCGATGTACACGGGGGAGGCGCGGCCGCTCTTCAGCACGAAGTGCCCGAAGCGCAGCGCGCCCGCCCCGCTCAGTGCCGCCGCCACGGCCCCCTCAGACCCCGCCGCCATGGCCGGCCCGGCGCACGGAGATGATGCAGAGCGGGAGGGGCGCGGGGCGGGGACACCGCGGGACAAGCCGGGACTCGATGTGGCCCGGCCCGCATCCCCTCCCCGCGGCAGCCCCAGCCGTGCCGCCCCCGGATCCGTGTGCCCCATCCCGCACCCCCTCCCCGCCGCAGCCCCAGCCGTGCCGCCCCGGCCCTGCTCCCCGAGGCCCGTTCCCGCCTCCCCGATCCCCAGCTCTCCCGCCAGCCCATTCCCCCGGGAAGCAGAAACCGCCGGTGCACGGAGGGTTCGATGTGACCCGAGGGTTTCTTCTGGGGTGATTCCTAAAAGGCCGCTCGGTGGATGCAGCCAGGGTGACAATCCCGCGGGCTGGTTTCCCGAGAGATTCCTCCGGAAAAGATGAGCTGAATAAAGCCCTCAGCCAGCCCCGAGTCTCCAAGGCCTCACTCAGAAAGATGTGAAATAAGACTGACCCGGTCTTCTCTGAATAATTTTATTTAATCAAAAAAAGCCCAGAAACGGAGTTGTTAGTATACTCTATTTATGGGAATGCAAGGACAGGAGATGTACAGGTCGAAGCTACATCTGTAGATGATCATATATACTGCAGTATAGTAACAACAACATGGGACAGCAAGTAGTCACCTCACAACAGTACACATGAGTGATTAGACTTACAAAGGAAATATTTACAAACCTGCCTTTACAAACCAACATTGTGTGCATACAAAATGAAATCGCAATAAAACTGAAGATACATTTAAGGCAGACTAGCAATACACTGAAATAATTAAGGCTGTGGAATTACTTTGCACCTTGAAAATGCTGAGCTGTTAGCAATACTGTTTCTTTTTTCCTCCTTCAGTGGACTGTTGCTAAAATTGAAAAGCATCAATATGTTCCAACTGTTTGCTCTTATCTCTGTGATTAAGTCTGAGATTTAATTTTTTTTTTGCACTTGCTATTGCATTTTCTTTCCAAAAGTTATCAGCAAATTGACCTCAGTGGCAGAGCAGTGTTGAACAGTTTAGTAGAAAGAGAAGTAAAAGCACCAGCATCAGAAGTAGGACATGAAGGTGAAATATGGCTTGAGTAGAGAAGATGTTGGTTTTTCACTAGCTCCATAATAAAGACTACAGTTACAGCAAACATTCAGCATCCTGACGCTATAGAAACACTCAGCACTATACAGATCCCAGAACGAGAGTACATCACTTGATGGCAGTGTGCAGTCAGCCTAGTAAAATGGGATTTTATTTTGTTTCCTTGGGAAAGCACCATTTTCTGATGGGACGTGAGTGAATGAGCTCAAAAATAAACCCAAGCCCTGTGTTAGAGGAGAATCCACCTCTGCTGTGAAAGGAACAGGAACAAAAAAAGGTGGTGAGCCCCTGTGCATGTAAATTTTTTGTTAGACCTTTATGTGCACAGAGAAACCTTTACATCTGTCTCTGAAGTTTATGTTATCCTAGGTTACTTGACACAGTCTCCTCATTTCAAGGGCATTAAAATAGGTTTATATATAGTCAGGTCATAAAGTGTGGTTCTGTATTCAGCCTTTATGTACAGTATTTGTAGCACAGGCCTAACAGCATTGTCAGAAATGCTAATGAACTCCACTGAAGCCACAGCCTCAGGGTCAGTTGAGGGCACAGACTTTGTCGCAGCATTAACTTAGAAGTAAAAAGATACATGTTACTGAAAAAACACCAATCCATAGTCTTTTAAAATGAAAGGGCAGTAAGACTAAACTAAACTTGTTGGTATCACTGAGAAGAGAGAGACGTTTTATAAATTTTAAAGCCTGGATTGCTTTAAAATGCTAACGTCTACAACCCTGGGTGTAGCTTGGGTGGGAGATGGGGCCTCCCACGGGGCAGCAAGCGCCCGGACACCTGATAGGGGCTGACAGTGTTACACTGCCCAGCAGAATTCCTGCCCTGGCCTTGCTGCTCCAAGTGGAGTGGAGAGAGAGGCAAATTAATTTCTCATTGCACATTCATTAAATGAAGCCATCTTAAATAAGGAGCCCCCCATGCCACCGCGTCCTCTGGGCTCTGTGTCACCAGCACCTTTGCTGCTGCCTTCCTGTCACCGAGCACCTGGGGACACTGTGAGCCACCCTTTGATGTCAGAGCAGGCTAAGAACACTGTGGAGGTGTCTGAAGGTGGTGGCTGTGTGCACAGTGGCACTCCACACAGAGCTTGTGGTGTACTGTTGTCCATATTCCTGTTGGTTATCCTGGATGGTTGGAAGCTGCTGGAGAAGCTGAAGGGTACAGCTACCAGCACACCTTCACTTGGCCGTCTTGGGAACACCCTGAGTAGTGCAGCTGCAGGTGGAAATCTTCCCCTTGGGGTCAGATGTTCTCTAGGGAGCTTTTTGAAAAACTGTGTTTGTTACAGACAATATTTCATGCCCCAAAAAACCCAGTGGTTGGAGAATGCTACACAAGGGGGTTGGCTGTGGTGCTTCTCACCCAGCGGGTGTACTCCAGGCCTATTTACTGAGCTTCTGTAATCTCTTTACAATGGAGTTACAGTTTTCAAAAGAGTTACAGGACCTGTTGTATCTGCAGAGGCACCCCAGCTTGGCTTAAAAAGACTTTGAAAGAGCAAAGTCAGGCTACTTCCTCTGTATTTATCATATAGCATCATTTCATGTCAACTTGGTATTATTCAGGCAAAGGAAATCTGTGAGATAAAAAGCAAGGACAATTGATAATCACAAATGTTATATGGAAGTTTTAACTGGTTCAAGTGTTCCTGAACGTGCTTTAAGAAGAGCAGTGCCCAGGAAGAGGTGTTCTCTAACATGAATATGGAAAAAACAAAACCACAAAAGAAAGTAACTCCCGAACAGTCAAATTCTTCAGAGTTCAGCACTTCCAGCTCTCTCAACAAGGAGTCTTTTTTGAATCTGAGCACCAATACCTAATCATATATCCTCCCTCTTTCAGCCTTCTGGGTTTTCTTTTCTGTTATTTGATAGCAATGAGAGGCTTAAGTATTACCTTAAACAATCTAGCTTTTTCCCCCTGTATATCTGAAGTGTCTGCTGTTGTAGTTTGACATATGAATGCAGGAGGTAGGAAAACAAAATGCTAAATAACTCCAAATTACATGTGATACATGAGAATTTGTTTGTATTAATGCCAGGCAGAAAGCCTGTGGCTTAAACTGTACCCATGGGCTTAATAAAAGCTGTGGGTTTTACAGACCACACTTCCACAAACTTTTTTTTTAAGGGCAGCACAATCACAGCACAAAGAGCCAGCTTTGACAAATAAGAAGAATTACAGACAGTCCTGTAGTGAGAAAGTACCTGAGGCTGGTGGTAATTAAAGACCCCCCCCTTGACTGCTGTCTGTATTCAGTTGCTAAGAAATTGCATACTTTCGCTCAGGATGAGAGTCTGGTCTTTATCTAAGAGGTGCTGCTGGATTGCTTAGAAAATCAGCTGCTGCTCTAGAGAGGAGCTGAGATAGGTTCTAGATGATTCAAAAAGCTTAACCTGCTGTGAACACTTGTCTCTTTCAAACCTTTCCACAACTCCCTCCCTGTGTTAGATCTCTCACAGAACTGCTTCTGACTCTGCTGAGGCACCTGGGCTCACCCTTCTGCCTGTGGCTTCCCAACCTCAAGGGCTGTTCTTTGTTGCGCACACTCAGTGCTGTGCGCTGAGGGTTTTTGCTGTGCCTCATCTCTTCTCCACTAACAAAATACTGACCACTCCAGTGTAGTGGTAGAGCAAGCACAAAGAGAAGGGCCAGATCTCCTCCCTGCCGTGAAACTGAGCTTGGAGGTGGATCATAAAAGGGCTATGAGAGCCCTGAGAATTTAACAGTACTTGCAGGGTATCTCCACCACCCACTGGCAGAGACAGCGCTTGCTCCTGCAGGCTCACAGTGCAGTTACTTGGATGGTAAATGAGATTTGACTCTTGCCCTTACAAGAGAGTCTATATGAGCACACGTGGTCAGATCAAGCCCTTTTCCTTAGGAAAACCTTTGGTAACAACTGCCATTTCCCATTTACAGGCACACAAAAGGTACACCGAGACAAAGTCCCTGCGTGCCAGGGGGAAAAAAATCTCTTTGATCGTAACCCCTCAAGGCTGTAGAGCTTTGTGGTGTGGCAGTAGGATGGGGAAGCCCCAGCTGGCTTCCCCTTCCAGTCCCATTTTTGGAAAGGAAGATTTGGCCAACCTACAAACTGCTGATTTGTCACTGCAGACTCCCTATATTGGTTATACCTAAGGCTGGCTCCGTCACTGTAACATCAATATGATGATGTTGCAACTTGGCTTGCAAGAGAGAAATGTTTTAATTGTGAATATTATTTTTTTTATTACAAATTAGGCTTTGGACATAAAAATATCCTCATGAATGCTTTGGTTATGAGGTGCTAATGGTGGCTGAGAGATATTTACAAGTTTGGAAATGAAACAAATGACATACTTTAAACACTGAAAACGATTTTCAAGCTGTAAGCACAAGAATGAACTCACCACTCCTACTGCACTCTGAAAGGCTTGGATGGACTTTGGGCCAAGCAATTCTGAAGCTAGAAATGGAACAGGATCTTTTACATTTATATATATTTATATCTATGATACAATATATGTATACTGAAAACCTGTGATAGAAAAAATTGTCTTCATCACCATCATCATCTAGTTTACAGATACTGCAAAAATTGGACTCTGCCTTTTCTCAATGCACAGGTTTTGCAAAAGATTTCTGTACAATGTGTATAAAATGCTTTTAAAAAACCCACCATAGTCCCATTGTGCTTAGTCAGAACCAGCTGTATGCTCCAATGAATTCATTGCCTTAACTGTAGCTCTGAAAGGTGCTGCATGTTGACTTAACACAGCAGAAAGCCCAAGGAGGGGCTTAATGGAGGATTTTGGTCTGAGCACTACCACGCAACAGGAGTGTACCTAAGCCACGCCACCATGGGAGCTGATCCAGCAGTGACTGGAGCCTGATCTTGCATGTCCTATGCAGGCAAAGTCCCCACTGAAATCATGGCAGACCCAGGCACATGGGGCATGAGAAATCTGACTGATAACCTGGAGTAGGCTTGCAATGATTTCATCAAAAACTGACCGGTCCAGTTCTGTAGTACGTGCTAAGGTCAGCCTGGTCTCACTCCCCCCACTATCCTACTCCTAATCTTTTGTACATTTTGAATTCAGTTCAGCAAGATCAAGAGGATTTCTTATAAGGCTGCCTCACAAAGATTAAGGCAACTGCAATTTTGGCTCTCGTTCCCAGTGAGTGTTTGCTTCCCGCAGTCCTTTTTTGGTGGTGGATGTGACAATACCACGTGCTCCAAGAGAGGGAGCGTGTCCCCGCTGCTGTCACCCCCTTTGCCTTGGTCCCAGTGCCACGTCCGCAGTGATTCCCACCGTGCAGCTGTGGAATGCAAACGCCAAACGGGATATGTACAGACGGATCCGCGTGCTCCCGGCGGCGCTCCCGGCACCCGGCTCGGGACCAGCAGCGTAGGATCCCATGGGTGGAGGCACTACGTGCCCGGGTTCATCCTGCTCAACAGGAAGCTCTTGACGCTGGGGACCGGGTGCACGTCGTACTGGTGCCTGCGGCGCTCAATGAAGGAAGCCAGGCGGGAGGTATCCAGTGGGATCTTGGAATAGCTGCCATTGTGCGGCTGCAGCCACGGATGCTGTAAACAAGTGGCTGCCGTCGGCCTTCTCCTGAAGTCTTCCTGGAGGATAACGTTGATGAAATCCCTGGCGGCGTGACTCACATCGGAGAAGTACTCGTGCGGGAAGCTGAAATCCACTCTGCACACATTGATACAAGTCTCCTCTTTGCTTTCATCCAGGAACGGAGAGACACCACTTAACATGACGTAGGTGAGGACCCCAATGCTCCAGATATCCGTGCTCAGGGAGACAGGAAGGCCTTGGATAACTTCAGGGGCTGCGAACTCCGGATTTCCAAGGAGGTGGTGGACATGGTAATGACCTGTGATCTGAACTGCATCTTCCAAGTCAATGATCTTGACGCGAGGCACTGGGATTCTTAAATCAATGAGCAGATTTTCTGGCTGTTGAAAAGATAATGATATGAAATTAATCATACTATATCTTGGCAAACAGAATGTGTAGGTTTCATGTATGTTTAATAGCCAGTCAAAACTTGCACTTAATCAGATGTGCAAGGTAGAGATCAGGAGAGTGAATGATAAGGAACCAGCTCAGCTGCTGTTTGCTCTAAATTCAGATCAATGCTGCAGTTGCAATGACAAGATCCTCTTTTGCACTAGGCAACACACTGGGATTTTGCACTTTGTCCCAAATACTTACAGTTTATTTTCCCAAACTAATCTCTCCAGATTAAGAGCACTGATGGATTTTTAAATTTTAATAAGACTTATATATATCTGATCAGTTTATTTAGATTCCATTTGTTCAGATGACAGCTGGCTAAATAAGAGTGCGGAACTTGCAGCAGAAATGTTCTTCATGAGGTAAGTGTTCAATTTTGCACCCGCTACCCTGGGAGGGACTGGTGTGTGCCATTACTGTTGCTGTGGGCTGACATGGAGCTGCCAGTGTGCCCCTGTACACAGCAGGACACAGTCATGCTTTCCAAGCCAGCATGCAATTGCATTTCATCCCTGTTGGTTTTCTCTCTGTTTTAGCAGCTCTCAGTATTTAAGGTCTCTCTCTCAGTCAGAGATACTGAGTATTGCCTATATACTCTGTTCTGGGGACTTAACATGGATTATCCTTCCTTTGTTGGCTCTGAGATAATTTCTGAATTTACTTCTTGCACCCTTCTAGATCTTTTTTTCTCTCCCTTATTCTCATGCACTTTTTACTGCTGCCTCATGGCTATATATATATACATACATATGAAAAGCAAATTTCACTACACTGCTGTTCCAGTCTCTCCACCTTCTCTTGTGCAGTCTCTATTGACAAAATCAGCACATCCTTGAGCAGGATCCTGGGACAACACAGTCCATGGATAGGTCTGCTGTCACTGCCAGTGCATCTCCTGCTACCCACTTAGCAATTGCAGGTGCTTTATTTGGCATCCCTCATTCAGGAGAACTGCAAGTAGGTCACAGAAAATTAGCTTCCCACCTTGTTTCTGGGAAGTATCTTATGATCAGAGAATTCATTGCAGTTTCTTACCTCCAATTAATACCTACTTTTTGACAGGTCATAGAAATAGAGCAAAAAATACAAACAATCTCATAGAAAGAAACCAGGATGATTTAGCCTTTTGTGCCTAATTCTCACATAAGGTCCTGCACAAATGGAATTTTTTTTGTAGGGGTAAAAGGCAGCAGAAAAATGACAGTATCACTTCATCTGACATGCCTGGGGCTTGGAGAGATGAGAATAGATCTCCTTGAAGCTGGACTGTGCACTATATAAGAAAGTTAAATTCATCCCTCATTCTCCATTTTTAATTGTCATGTAAGTCTGCAAAGGGTTATAGATTATCTGATATCCCTGGCAACCAGAATCAACGTTGCAGATCACAAAACTTGAAACACTTGATCACAACTTCAATGGCTAATGGCTATTTCTCTGTTATCCAAGATAACTGGGATGCTGGGGAGGACAGCAGTACAATGCCAAATCCAGGACAGTACAGTGCCTCCTGCCACGTGTGCTCACAAAAGCAGGTACGAGCCATACTAGTCTGAGTGTGACGTTAGAGAATACCCCAATTTCTGCTCCACAGTGCAATCTGTTCTTTGTTCTTCCTCTGAACCCCTCCCTGGGTGTATTTCCCACCTGGTTCCCCTCTCAGGCTCTTTAGCACAATGCAGTGTGCTGCTTTCCTTTTCCTTTGCTCCTGCCAGCCCTGCCCTCCTCCTGCTCCCTGGCACCTTCTCTCCCCTTGCTTTGGGCTCCCCAGGGCACTGCTGTGGATATGAGGGGGGTACAGGCTCCTTCTGGCCTGCCCTGAACTGCCTGGGCACAAGCCAGCTCTGCTCAGGAAGCTTGCTGGCTGAGTTGGTGCTGTCTGAGCCCAAACCATACTCCATAGAATTATTCATAGTTTCCCTTCAGTCAGGTGCTAGTGACATCTCACTCTTGTCTCTCAGACATCTTCATTCTCCTTCATTAAATCCAAAAAGCCCTTGGGAACAAACCAGAGAGTCAAGGGAAAAGGTGCATTTCTTGTCTGAAGGCAAAGACCTGGCTCTGCAGGTCAGTAACTCCTTTCTCTGATCAACAGCTTGTCCATTAATGATCATCTCCTTGGAGTACAGGCTGCACCTCCTCCCTGCCTGCACGGCTGGGAACTCTCTGTTCCAGGGCACAGAATTACAGCATCGTTCTCCTCTGTTCTTACCTTTATGTCTAAGTGAGCCACTCTGCAGTTGTGGAGGTACTGCAAGGCTTCCATCGTGTCTCGTATGTAGAACGCCACCTTTTCCTCCATCAGTTCATCGTGGTTCATCAGATAATCCAAGAGACGGCCGTCGTCCATCCTGCAAACAGACCAAACCCTGCGCGTGAAACATCACGTGGCATCTCTAGGAACAGTTAATATTTGAAAACAAAATTGCAGTGGAAACTTTGTGACCTAAAAAAGGGAGGAGAATAAAATGCAAGATCTGAGAAGTGTTTAATGATGTCTCAGGATACCGCAGGCCATGGAAGCGGTAGGATGATTAATCCTCAATTGTTATCTCCAGTCCTTGACAAATTTAGCAACAGTCTTAAAGTAAACTCATTTGCTTAGGGATGGATTCAATTGACAGAGACAATCCCTTTGGAAACAGAGCTTCTTAATTATTTGGATTCATCTATTTATTTATAGAGCTGGTTACATAATGCAGAAAAAAAAATCACTAACATTTTCAGCTGGTAATATTTTTTGTGGGAAAATGAACCCAATAAAAGTTTTCCACCTAGTTTATTTATCTGTACAAACAAAAAATCAAATAGCCCAAATGTACTTTGTTGGATATACTGTAACAAAGCATCTTGGGTTTTGGTTGCTGTTTCTCCTTATGGGGCAAGCGTGGTTCCTACACAGGTCTTTTCACCAAAAAGCATTAGAATGATGTAGGCTTCGATCTAGCTGAAACACTTTTACTGAAATGTAAAAAGTGGACAAAACTGCCCAGGTAATTCTGATGCTTTTCAATGGGACAAATTACCCAAGCTTCACCCAAGTAGAAAGCAGGTTTTTTTGTCACTCTGAATCTTGCTTACTGTAAAGAAAAAGCAGTGGAAGCTCTGCAGAAAATGGCTATTTCATTTGACATCACAATCAATAAAATCTTTGCCTTGCTGAACTCGGGGTGATCTTTATGCTTGGCTTTAATAGGGCTGTGATTCCTACCCAGACACTTGAATCCAAGCTCCATGTACTTACAGTTCCAAAACTAAGATGTAAGAAGTAGGAGACTCGTAGGTATCGTGGATAGTGATGTACTGAGGGTGCTGTAAGTGTTGTAACAAAGCTGCTTCATGTGCTGCCTGCTCTTTCTTTTTCATTTTTTTACTAATAAATTTTACAGCAACATCTTTCCGAGTGGCTTTGTGGACACATTTCTTTACTATGGAGAATCGACCCCTGAAATTATAAAGAAAACAGAATAATGAAGTGGCCTCATGAATAAATCATGCCTAGTTTTTAGTGCAATAACAGAGTGATTTTTGATTCATCACATTAATATTTCACAAGGCATCTGATTTAACAAGTTGTTCATAACCTTTTCCAACAAAGGCCCTCCATCTCTTACCCTGGGTGTAGAGATTCTTTGGGGATTAGCAAACACTGAGAGCAAACGGTGTCACTTTGCTTTGTGCAGCCATACTGATATCCTCTAACAACCTCCCCTGGGTTCAATTTGCTGCCACTTTTACAGGTTCTGTCTCCTTTTATTTTAGCCATGGTTCTCCCTTTTCCAGCTGTTTAATTAAAGAGACCAAACTTTCTCAAACAACTAAAAGAAAAGCCTTGTTAAATAATCACTAACCTACCATTTTGTCTCACTTTCTCAGACACACAGTAAGAAATTAAGAAAAAAACTGTCAGGAAGGCATTTAGGAAACTCATACAGACCATAGTACCATTCCTGAAAGTAAAACTACCCAGTGAAACCATGTGCTGAGCTCTTAGTAATGCATTCCTGTTTTCTACAGAACCAGAGGGATTCCTGTCCTTTCAGCCCCAGAATTGTCTCTGACATCTGAGCTGAAGAAATAATTGCATTAACCTGAATTATTTGCATGCCCCTTATCTGTTATCTGTGGAGAGCACCAAGGGCTGAAAACATGAGCAACTCCTATTTAGGCTCTGTTCAACTCACCCTCCCAATCAGCAAAGATAAGTCAGTCACATGCCCAAGTGTTTTGGCAGATTCAGTCATTGAGATTAAGCTTATCCAGAACCAGTAAATTGTCATGACTTCAAAACAGGACCTCAAATCAGCGATGACAGAGAAGATACCAACTGCCAGAGATTTGGCTGCCTAATTGCTCACCAGTTTGCCAAGCTGCAATTCTCAAATCAGAACTTATTTTGAAAAACAGAATTTAGTCAGTATTTTAATCACTATCTGATCGGCAACGCTCTTTGAAGGGAGCAGCAGTTTTCAAGCTAACTAGAAAAGTAACCTAAACTCCCCACCAAGAAAAAAGCTTCAAGCCATTGTTTGTTTTATTGCAGTGATAAGCAGGGTTGATATTACCTCCCAATCTCATGCAGCTCTGCATAGGCAAGGTCAAAGTTTTCCTTCCATGAAATAGTGGCACCATCGGCAGCAGAGTCTTTGAGAGAACAAAGAATATTCAAGATGGTATAAAGACAGTTTGTTGTGGACTATAACCAGCATATTTTAAAATTATGTGAGACTGTATTATTAAGACAGGAAACATTCTCACTAGGAGTCCAGTTTCAGACTGCACAGGCACAGCTCCAGTGCATTGGACCACTAAATGCCAGAGCTCCCCAGAGGAAGGTATGGATAAGGGGGACTCAAATCTGTCCTTGCAATTTTGGGCTGAAAAGGGCCACAGAGACAGGGACTAGAGCTCCATCCAGCACAGGCTATCCAAGCCAGTCACAGACCTCGTTACACACCAGGGCTGCTAAAACATGGGGAAAAGTGGGCTCTGCTCACAGCACCATTGAGAGTGAGCTGTACCCCAAATTCCTGCAGCACCGAGCGCTTGGGAGTTGCTTCCATCATAGCATTCCCATTCCAGCTGCATTGCTCAAGGAGAGACATTTTGCATGTGGAATTGCAGCCCCCCGCTGGGCTGCCCAGCAGAAGCTGCTGGTGCTGCTGGCATTGCTGGAAAGGCAGAATGGACACCAGCCAGGACATGGACCCTGTTGGGCAGAGATGAAGACAAGAAATAGTCTTGGGATAGAAAGCAGGCACCTGCTCAGGATCTGCAATAATCTCTGTGGCAGAGGGAGGCTCTGAGCCTGGATGGAGGTGAAGACGTGAAAATCCTTTTTGGGGGCAGGAGCTGGCTCTGAGCATCTCCCAGGCCTTTTCTTGTATTCCTAGTTGGTCCAGGATCCCTGTTTTTATCAGGACCCATCAAAACACACCATACAGAGCACAGGTGGACTCCTGTGTGCAGCAGTCCCTCCCTGCAGCGCCCACTCACCGTACTCCGGGAGCCTCACGAACTCGGATGGGTCGCTGGGCAAGCTGATCCCCCAGGGATTGCTGGCACTCACTCGGAACTGGTACTGGCAGCCTGGGGACAGGTCCTCGATGACGAGGTACGTGTCCAAAGTCGAGGCCACCGACTGCTGCCAGACCTGCGAGCCTGTCGGACAGAGGGGGAGAGGGGGAGCTGAGGGAAACGCTCGCTGTGTGAGCTCAGGGCTGAGCCTTTCTCTGCCCAACTTAGGTGGTACCCTGGGAGGGTAAAAAAAAAGGGTTTTTAAGAGACGATGTTACAGCAGACTGTTAAACCAGAAATGGATCACAGGAAACTATTATGTGTTGCAGCCACCTTCCCATCTGGCTAAATGAGAAAGAAGGAAATGCCCCTCAGTTGACTGATAATGATGGAAAAAGCTCAGCCCAGGGACAAGCTGATCTCTCCAGCACTGTAGCTGTGGCTGTGTGCTACGAGCGATGTCTCAGGGCAGTGTGGTAAGACAGAAGTGGAAGGACGATTTGATGACAGCTCTGCTATGAGAGAAATAGTAGCAGAAATACTGCAAAACCCCCCAAAACCGTGGGCAAGGTAGATGAAGCTGAGACAGGGTGTCAGTGCAATCCAAATGCTTTTGCAGATGAAGATGTGGTGGCTACAGTGAAAACTGCAGGAGGAGAACCAGTTTTCTGAGGCTTAGCACAGGCAGCTTGCAGATGAGCAGAATTGCAGCAGAGAAATGTATGACTCTGTCACGTGTTTCTGCTCCTATCAGAAACAAACCCAGCCACTGCCTAACCTGTGGCAACCAAAGGAGCAATATTTACTCATCTGTAGATGAATAGAAAAGGACCCCTGGAACACAGAGACCTGTCATAGATGGTGATTTCTTCAAGAATAAATAAAGTTTTATCTTATTGTAGTAAGTTCAGGGCCTTTTACCTTTATGTTATTTACTATGATCCATTTATTTTGTGTGTCCTGCGAACAAATTCTGATTGCCAGGTCTCACAAGGGCATGGTTGGTTTTACAAGGGTCAGTTTTACCTTTGAAGTGGGAGGAATACTGAAAACACTGCTGGGGTTTTTTGCTGTTTGTTTTGGGGGTGGTTGTTAATAAAGGAACTTCTATTCTTTTATAAAAATGTCAGTCACACTGATGGCACAGTGAGGGTCAAAGGAGAATATTCACTAGGAGAAGGCAATAATATGATGGAGTGATTAGGTTTGCACACTTAATAAAATGGGGTAGGATTTTTTGAAGGATGTGGGGAAAAAACAGAGGCCATTTATGTAAGGCAAGGTTTACTGCTCAGGGACCCTCACACCTTTGCAGAAAAAAATGCAAAGAGGGTTGTGAATCATTTCAAATGCCCTTTTCAAGAGCACATGCCTGTGCGTATTGGGAAAACAGTGCATTTAATATCTAGCTAACTTTTCAGGGAAAAGAAAGGATGGTTGGATTTAAGAACAAATGGATTTCAGAGCTGAGCTTGAAAAGCATGGAGGGATCTGCAACTTTTTCCAGATCAAAAAAATAATGAGGCTGATTTGGTTTTGCATTTCTGGGAAGCACCCACCAGAAAGGACGGTGGGTGCTTTTATCATTTTTATCATCTTATCAAAGAATGCAAATGATAAAAGGATGCCTTAGTGATGGGTATGTTTTAGCTTAGCACACCACTTTACTTGTTCTAAGTGACCAGAGGAAACAGAAAGCTCTGTAATATATGAGAGGTTGGACTGGATGATAGAAGGGCTTCTTTCTGCCTTAGACTTTGTGATTTGTAAGCTACAATTAGTGGCACGCCAGTGGTGATAGGAATGCTTTTGGGATGTGTTGTGTCATAAAGGAAACTTACCTTGTTCTCACTCTCACAGACAGCAAGCACAGCTCACACCACTTACCTTCTTCTCTGTACTCCACAGTGTAGCCTGAAATGGTGCAATTGCCTGTACTGGATGGGGGTAGCCAGCGTAGGATCACAGAGGTGCAGCTTCTCTCCTGAGCTATGGGGCGGTTTGGGGCAGCTGGCACACCTTGGGAAGAGGACACAGTACCAAGTCCAGCATCACATCAATAAGTGCTAGTGCTTTTTCTGAAGATCAGGTGTATCAGGTACATCAGGTCACTATGGAGCAGCTGCACCTTGTAGAGGGGCTTCACTAAGCAGCAGGTGAGGAGTCAGTTACCACTGAATGCCCACAAATGACACAAGCAAGGCATTCAGAGTTCTTCTGTGTGTAGGGCACTTCGTGTGCTTGGGAGCAGATTGACAAATGACCAGTAAATCCTTCTGTGCTTTGCTTAGGGCTCCCTTCAGCACAGGAATAGTTAGAGCAGCCACTGACTTACTTGGATAAATTGGAGAAATTGGGTCTCTAGGGTGGTTTATGAGACCAAACAAATCAACTTTTAAATGCTCGTGACATTGCTGCATCTGTAACTCTCCAGTTAGACATTCATCTCTGGACCATGCCCTTTAACACAGCTGGCACCTCTCATCTCTCCTGCGAACAGATCCTTTCTCAGAGCTGGAGGCAATGAGCATCAGCTATTTACTCCATATTCATTACAATTAGATGGGTCACTAATTACAGTGCTAAGAATTCAGGCTCGGAGACATGTCTCCAAGTTGAATCCCCGAAGAAGTTTTGCCCAGGCCAAATCTTACTCTCACCTCCTCTGTCCCTTTAAAGAGAAGGGGAGGCAGAAAATCGGTGTCACTGGATCCCAGTTCCTCCTAGTCCAGGCAGATTCTGAAGCCCAGAGCTTCCTGCAGTCAGTTGGGGCATCCCCAGGGACTCCTTCCCCTGGCCGACCTTACTGCGCTCCTGGGAAGCAGCACTACGAGCAGGATGCAGGAGCTGAACCAGTGCCAGTGCATTTTCATTTCCCAAATGTGATGTTTATGGTCAGACAACTTAATCAAGCACAAGGAGTATGCAAAGCCTTCAGCCATCAGTGGGAGTTGTGGCTGAGGAATGGTTGTACGACTTTAACGTCTCGATTCACCTGGCACAGCTCCACATCTGGCTGCCTCTGCACAGGCTGTTCCTACGTGCTCACAGCCCCCACCAAGGGAACACACACAGGAAAAATCCCGTGTGTTAAGGTCAGATGTGCTACCTTGGACTTTGATAGTTGCAGAGGTTGATGCGGTTCCATGTTCGTTGGTTGCCACACAGGTGTAGATGCCGCTGTCCTGAGGCATCAGGTTGCAGATCTTCAAGGTGAGCTCTCCCGAGTCACTGTGGATACAGGAAGCCCCTGTTAGAAGCACTGCTTCACTTGCTAATGGTTTTTATGTGGTTCCTGTCCTGCCCCATTGCAAACACACGTGCACACAAATCCTGTTAACTCATTCGAAGGAACATTCCTCCGGAAATCTGGTGCCCAAGTACAACCCCTTCGTATGTCAGGGTTTGGCTGTTAATGAGACCTTGGAGCAAACCTTTGGTCCAAATTGCCTGCCAGGCAAATCCTCATGTCTGTTGTGGCCTAGGGGGAGATGTGAAAGATCACTCAAGCAGCAAGCAGTCCAGGAGCTGAACATTGCCTGTGCCTGCCCAGAGCTGGATGCTTAGACTCAATATATCTGGAAAGATTTACCCATGCACATCTTTCCTGTCGTGGGAGATGGTGAGCTGCTGTGCCTCTGCAGTGAATTCCAACACACACCAGACAAACTGGGCTTCTCACAGATGCAGGAAGCAGTCACATAGCACAGGGTGACATTTCCAGGGAGCTTCAGACCCCTGGAGCATGTGCCATTGATCTGACGCTGCTGCCAGGGCCCCAGGTGGAAGGCTGGACATCTCATAACAGCCAGGGATCAAGAGCACAGCACTGGGTTCATGAGATACACTCAGTCTTTGGGCCAATCTGAGAAAATAAACAGCTCTGTGGAGTCTCATGAACTTATAGCAGGTCTGTTCATAGTCACTGCTGTTTGCACACTTCAGTCTCCAATATGCAGTTCGAGGGAGCTGGCCTGAATTAAAGGATTTTGCTTGTGTAACTGTTTGAGCTGTACTGGAGACGCAGCTTAGAGCCAACAATAAGTTCCCTTGATGGCAAAAGTAGGCTAGTTCTTGAATGCTTAACCTGTCAGGAAGTGCAGAAGGATGTGGTTGCTGGGATAACTGTCTGGACACTGCAGCTTTTGCTGGTCTGACTGTGCTGGTTTAAAACAGGACAGAAATATCCCCTCTCCCTGAAATCCACTCATGCCAGCAAGATTTGTAAGAGCCACTGATCCTCTGGGCCTCTGCTTGTCAGACAGTGTCTTCACTGGGAAGAGTGTTTGAGTAACAAGACAATACAAGTGCTGATAGTGCACAGGGAGCCAACGCACAGGCAGAGGATTGTGATGAAAACCAGAACCCTGCATGGAAATATCCCCCCATCCCAAGCCCAGCCAGAGCCTGAAGATAAGGCACTAGGAGATCTATTGAGCAATAGCTGAAGACAATTTTGGATGCTCTGGGGCAGCTGCACAAGCCAATGGTCTCTGAAGGAAGCTCTTGATCAGATGTAAGGGTTTTTTTATTGAACATGTAAAATCCCTTCTCTCTTAGTGTTCTTTTTTTTCACTTTCAGTGACTTTGTATTCCCTGGATTCATTTCAGCCTGAGCCAGAAGTGCTGAAAAGTTCAAATGAAAGATTGCCTCCTGGAGATTTCCACTGCAGTTTGGCCCAAATTGCTTACATAAGCTGCAGATGAGCATCCAGCAGCAGGCTGTTACCTGACCTGAATTCAACTCCAGATCTTTCTGAATCTTCCCAGTGCTTGTTGTAAAGATAGTTTTCCTCTCCGCTAGCCAAGCCAGGAACATAACGACAAGCATCTTTCTGTCCAAGCACAGCCAGATGTAGCCTTCCCAGGAGTACATGTGGGCTTTTTTAGGAACAGCTGAGAAAAGGCTCAGGAAAACTGCAACCCCACCTCTGCCAGTAAGATGAGAAAATGCCCAGTGACAGGGGTATCACAAGCTGGTGAGGGCTTGCTCTGCTTGACTCCCAAAGGAGATCATGGCGTCAAACTCAAGCAGAGAAGCCCTGGCAAAGGCAATACTAGCCAAACTAATAGTTTGTAAACATTCTGGCTTCCGGCTTGCAGCTGGCTCAGGAAGTCAACAGGAGCAAGCTCATGTCTGCCAGCAGCACTTTGTGGATATACCCTACACCAGCTTGGGAAACAAATACAGCTACCCCAGCCTCAAAATCTGACCTTTTCCAGCCAATGTTTGCCCCACTGATGTGCTGACATACCATGCCAGGCTTAATTAACTGCATCCTAATGAGTCTTTTAGCCAGGCTGGTGCCATATTTGAGGGTAACACGACCATCAGGAGCAGCTACGTTGGGATCCACAGGCAGGACCTTACCAGGATGACACCGTGTACGTGGCCGTGCTGTTGTCATTGTCAAGAATGTTTTGGTCTGGTCCTTTCCAGGTTATAGTTGGTTTGGGTCGCCCGCAGACTTTGCACTGCAGCATCACTGTGTCTCCAAGCAGGCAGGTGATGTCCACTAATGGCACAAGAAACTCTGGAGCCACTGTAAAAAAACATGGGGACACGCACACGACACCTCTTTTAATCTGTGGGTGAGGATGTCGAGTCATGCAAGGCTAGAGGATATGTTACAGGATGAACTAGGGGATCTGGGTCCCAAACAGCTGGGAGTCCTGGGATTGTGTTATTCAAACTGCCATCCAGTAAAAGCCAGTTGTCTACAGCTCAGAGAAGGAGGTAGCGGGGAGTGTCCATCCCCCAGCCCTGTGCTCTGGCAGGTGGATGAGATTTTGAGAGGGCAGGTTTGGGGGGTTCAGCCTGGCCTGTGGCCCTGGGCTGTCTGAGCCGGGCAGCCAGCAGGAAGCCTGCTTTCCCTGGGTCTGAGCAGCAGAGAGCTGCCTTTGCTGCAAATGCTGGTAGGTGCAGAGCATGCTGTGGCACCAGAGTAAATCACAATTGCAGCACAGCTGTCCTTAACTCACCTTCTTGGATGAAATTGGGGTTGATTATCTGAAAAATACAAAGAGATACAAGCATTTATTTCCTAGACAGTGACAAAGAGACATCTGTTTTCACAAGGCACCGTGGTGACTCTGACCAGAACTGCAGAGGTGCTGCAGTGGCAACAAGCACCTCCTAACAACCAGCAGGTGCAGCAAGCTCTGGTGACAACACACCTGGGAAAGCAAATGAAAGCTATGGCTTCTGGAACCCTGATAAAGGTAACAGGCACAGCAACAAGGCTGAGGAGGGTGGACATGCTTCCTCTTTGCCTGGCTGATAATGATGAAGCCATTAATGCTTCTTCCCAGAGGTGGTGGTTTGTGCACCCCCTGTGCTCGGCTCCAGACCTGTGTCACACAGCACCTGCAGTCACCACGCACCTGGGGCATGTCACCAGCACTGTGGCCACTAACCAGGTCTGAGAAAACATCTTTTAACTTGTGCTCAGCTTCAGGAGAAAAAAGGTAAAGCACTAAACCATAAATACTTCATTTTGCCCACTGTTGAGGATCAGTCCTGCAACAATTCCTGGTCTATTAACATGAGTAAAAATTCACTCATTTCATTGGACTTCTGGAAACTTTCGAGATTGAAACTAGGCTTGGATAACTAGGAGTTATTTTATCTAACTAGTTAATTGATCAAGTTAGCAAAGACTTGAAAAGCTACTGTTACTCTGTAGTGTCTATGTGCCACTGTAGTAATCCTGGAAGCAAAGGTGGAAAAAGCAAAGACAATGCCACTAAGTTCTTACAGAATCGATCCTAACTACATTGTGGTGTACAATAATATAGAGGTTTTAGACTCATTAACTGTTTTAATAATCTCATAAGGCCTTGTTATTCAAATTTCATCTAATAATTTCATATTAAAGCACCATAAACACCAATGTGGTTTATCTCACCTTAAATATTTTTGTTACTATTTATTTCAGAGCTATTTTGGAAGATGCCAGTGAGGCAGTGACCTAATTCATGGTCTGCCAAAGCTGATAGGAGGTTTTTGCAGAGGCTCAGAAACCAGGCCACAAAACAGAAGCAATAACCCTTCAAAATAAAGTAGATACTTCTTCAAGACTTATATTTATATTTTGGCTTTATAAATAGTTTTCCAAGGTCGATGGCTCAGGGTGCCATTCAAGGAAGCACTTGGGCACATTCAGGTTCATTTTGGTTTTCACAGCCTTTCTTTATAGACCCAGGAAAAGCTCTGGTACCAGCACTGAGACCTCAGGTCTGCTTTCCCCTACCACCACCACCATCAAGCCCAGATGAACCAGGCCTAACCTGGAAAGCACAAAGTCCCTCTGAAGGGTGCAGCTGGGCACTGGCATCAGCACACAGACCTGCCAGCCCAGGCACTCAGGGAGCAGCAACTGCTTCTCCACAGGGTCCAGGACCCACACACAGCCCCCTGGACCCTGCAGACAGGAAGAAATTGTGGTACAATGGGGTACTGGATGGAAAACATCCTCTCTCCTGTCTGTGCATGTGAAAAAAAGAGAGATGGATCTTCGTGGTTAAGTTGTATCTCTCACACAACACAGCAAAGGAAGAAGAAGCTGTTCTCTGGATAACCATTGCTTGCCACTTTCACTCACAGACACCATCTACTTTTCAGCTAAGTAACCTCAGGCATCAGCTCATTTGCACATACATCTTCATTTTTGTGTTTGGCTTAACTGAAATATCCATTCTCCAAAGCTCTCCCCTTCCTTCCCTGCAGCATGCACTACATTCCCTTATTATTCACTGATCTCTATCCCTGTAGGATTAGAGATCAGGAGAAAGAAACACCTGTTAATACTTTATATTAATTTTATAACTCTCAAGGATTCATTAGAAGATGCAACTACAATGATGAATGTAATGGATATCCCTATAAATAAATAATTCTACATTTCTAGTGACTTCCAAGGTACAATAATTTATAATAATTGCCTTACCAATTTTTTTTTTCATTGCCTCACCATGGGACTAGCAGAAAGAAGATTATCACTGCTACACAATATTGCTACTGTGGGTAAAATTTACATTTTTTTCCCCAAGATTTCATCTGGTAATTAATCAAATGGTACCTAACAACACCCCCACAGACACATCACAGCTTTAGCCTGCTGTAAGCTTAGACAAAAATAAAAGTCTGTCTGCATGAGAACATTTAAGTGATTTAATGCATCACTTTATTAAGGAATGGGATTTCTTCTGCTTTGAAGGAGGGCGTCAGATGATGGGGTGAGAAGGGCAGAAATGGGAAAGCAAAGGTTGACAGCCAGATCCGCATCCAGGGGCCGGCTCGGCTGGCTCACACATCTGCTCCCAGGCCCTGGGGTTCTGCTGCCTCTCCCTGCAGGCTGGCCAGGTTCCTGGGCTATGGCTGGCTGGCAGGAGATGGCAGCCTCCTTGGAGTGCTCCTAGATTAAGTGCAAGATCTTTGGAGACAATTTCTTCATTTGGTTAAAAACCAAATAGGTTTTTAACCCCTGTGGGTGGAGAAGGGGATCTCCAGAGCATGTCCTCACTGCCCTCAGAGGATGGGAGCTCACGTACTGCTTCTCCACACAGCCTCCTGCTGGTGCCAGGGCTGGGTCCCCTTATGGATACACTTGCCCTCTCAGTCTGCAGCAGTTTGAATGAGGATCGCACAGCCCAGCCCTCAGCCGAGCACCCCTGGTGGCCATGAGCAGGGGAAGGTGGCCCAGGGTCTCATGCTGACAAGGGCTCCCTGCAGAAATCCCAGCAAACACCTCCTGCACCAGTGAGGCTGTCAGTCTGGCTGTGAGAGGACAAACTCATGGGGATGGAACTATCCAGCACAAGAAATTCTCACTCCATCTTCAGTGTCAGCCCACACCATGCAAACACAAACCCTAAGGGGATCAAACTCAGTTTGCAGTGCCTGTAAGAAACACAGCCAGGCTCTTTTTCCTGGAAACATAATTTTAATTGACATGAGGTAGATTTTTTTTTTTTATTTTATTGGGTGAAATACCTTTTGCATGGCCCAGGGCAGGTGAAAATTTGTAAAGTCCCCTCTGTGGCCAGGAGAGTTTGTTTTCCATGCAATAATATCTGAAAATGGAAATCCTACACAAGTTAACAAAAGGCAGAACATGAAACGGCCTCTGCTCAAGTGGTGTGGGGTCTAACACTGACCAGGCAAAGCCAGGCAGCTGGAGGGAGAGGGGCAAGATCAAGGAATGGGAGGACAGGTCAGGGTTATTCAATAAAAAGCCAGAAACAGATCTTGCTTCTCCCTCTTCCAGTGCTGTTTCAAGGCTCAGACCAAGAAAGGCACATAAGGCACATACTTGAATGCCCTTGGGGACCTGCAGGGATCTAAGTGACTTAGATCTAGGTCAACTAAGTGTAACTTAACAGTCAGGCTTTAGAAAAGCAGCATAGGTGCTTCTCCAGAAACTCAGTATTATGCAGTATTTTTCCTGCTTTGTGAAGCTCATGTTATAAAGAGAGAAAGGCATCTGCAGCAGCAGCTGCAAACCCCACTTGCACAGCGACTCCAACCGCCCTAATTCTTGGTGTAATCTTATCTTTCACTCGTGCACACAGGCTTTATCTGGGGGGGAGGGAGAAGCCATCCTGCCACGCCAATGGCCAGTCCCAAAACGCTCTGCAAGCACAGCTCAGCTGCCTGGGAGGGTTCTCACCTTGGCCAGGGTTTGTTTCTCCATTGCAGGGGTGTCCTGGCCATCTCTACCCCACTTCCCTGCAGGGATTACACCCAGCCCAGACACACCAATGCACAGAAGGGCCCAGGGGATGTCCAGGTTTTTTCAATGCCATGTTTCAATCCCATTTTAAGGGAACATATCAAAACCAGGAGTGAGAATATTTCTTTTTCCCCAAAGCTTAAGAATAGGCTGCAAACCAAGCCCTCTGTAACAAGGTCGGTGCTTCACCTAAACAGCAGAGGGCATGTTTACTCCAAGACAATCAGCTGAGCATTTTCTAAACATTTCATGGCACCTCTTGGTCACTGAGTTAAAATAAAATACTGATACATTTGCACGTGCTGGTAGCAAAGTCAGCAGCATGGTCCTTGCTACCTCACTCAAAACCAAAAATTATGATTCTCTGAAAAAAATGAAATTAATTAATTAGAGAGAAATTAGGTGAACTCTAATTTTTAGGGAAATATCTATCATCCATCTCTGACTAGGTCAATTTTACTTTGAGACTTTTGGGGTGACAGGCTCACAGCCTCCCCTCCCCCCAAAAGGAAACAAATTAACAAGAGAAATTTCTTGATAAAATGAGCAAATAAGGATCCCACCACAGATGGATAGATGCTAAGGGAAAATGTAATTTAAAATGCCATCTGATGAAGTGTCCCATGGCATCAGCCTTTTAGCAGGGATGGGGGATGCCTTCTGGCACCAGCATGGATGGGCTTGGCTGCCTTTGGGATTGATGGGGAAGGCACAAGGGATCCTGTACAGCATCCATGCAGTGCAGAAGCCCTCTTGCCCTCCTCATGTTCTTGCTGCCTGGCCCTAATGCTGGTGGCTTCCATGGCTGAGCCTGTGGGATGCCCCTGGCACTGCGTTGTAGCTCCCTACACCTTCCTGCAGATGAAGTAGGTCACTTCTTGCTTTTCCAAAGGCTAATCCGCCATGCCTGTGCTGCTGGCTCAGGCCATGTCACACCTGATGAGCCACCTTCCTGGTCTGTCTCAGCAATTCCTGGCCACTCAGGGCAGCAGGAAGCGGTGTTGCCCATGGAGACTGCCCCAGGGAAACACAGGGAAGCTCAGGATTGTACTCATTCACACTGTGATAACAGGCCAGGAAAGGCTTTCTTACAGTATTGAACAAGATTTTGCCAAGAGAGTGTTACAACTACTCTGGAGATGGACAATCTCAGGCAGGGGCTGAGGGCATTTGCCTAAAGCACTTGGAATTCTTGGCCTGAGCTGAGTGGTGACTCGGAGCCAATGCTGTATGCACCAAACCATTACTTACCCAACCACGTGGACTGTGGGGGTGCTAACACAGTATTCTGCCACAGTGGATGTTTCCTAGTGCTTATCTTGGTCTAAGTGTCTCTGAGTAGTTCCTGACATGCTAAAATGTCACAACTGAAAAAAGCAGATTAAGGAGCCCAACGTAGGTACCTTGGCAACAGCTCAGCTCACTAATCTAATGATGGCACTTCCAGTGACTTAGCCTGGGCTTCAACTCTGCTTTGCACAGCTGAGACACCGGAACAGACACCAGAGGCTCAGTGACAGACGTGTGTGGGCCAGCAGCACTTGTAACACTGCAGCTGGAGTTGTACAAAACCTCTGGAGCCATGTTGGAACCCTACACCTGAGGCCCATCCCAAAGCTGGGGGGAGCTGCTGCTGGGTTTAGTGAGGTTTAGCTCAGTCAGATCTTCTGACTGCTGGAAGAACATTCCCTTAGACAAGAGAGGTAGCCCAATGGGATCTGCACAGCTGCCTTGTGACCATCTCAGCAATACTGCAACCCCATGAGATGTTACAACACAGAACTGTAGGACAATTAGTTGTGTCATTGTCCAGGACCCCAGACTTGGGTGTGGATGATATTTGCTGATTCACAAGGGCATACATCTTCCCAGAAGTGGAGTTGCCTGTCCCTGTGCAATTAACTACAGACATGTGGAAAGAGTCTCTGGTCATCCTTAAGTGTAGGTTACTCCTATCCCTCGTGTGGCTACACATGGCCCTTAAGTGCCTGCTCCTACACTCACATACTCAATGGGTGAGTTCATGCCTTCTGCTTTATGAAACTACAGCACAAAGCAGAAAACTAGCAGAAAAAAACAAGCTTCATTTCCATCTTTATGCACTTTCATTACATATTAATAAACAAAGAGGAAAAAAACCAGTCACCAAGAGATGCTATTTCTGGTCAAAGCTACAATGAATAGGAAATTCTCCAAGGCCTGTGTGAGCAAAAATCCAGTAGTGGAATTTTAGCTCTTTTAAACAGTCACCCAGAATTTCAGTTTCCTGCTCTTGCAATATATGTTTTCCACATTTCTTTCTGTCTTTGTGTCCCCTTGAAACAAAGGCAAAGTGCTTCCAGAAACCTGGAATCTACTGAATGGAATCCACTGTGGTATTTCATAAGCAGCAAACAAAGTGAGATCTGAAAGGCCACAGTAGCTGTGGAACTTCATGGGTACCATGACCAGCTTACTGACTTCTTGTGCAGGAAGTAGGGTGGAGATAAATTGCACCCATGTTTCCAGGTAATTAATTAATTAATATGTCTGCTTTGCATTTAGAGTCTGCTCTCTCTGTTCCAGCACTGGGTGCACGTTCTCGTGCACGGAGGGAGGAAGAGGGATGTCAGGAGTGACAGTCCTGTAAGAGAAGCCAGGTGATTTGCCCTGTTATTACCTGGCTGTAATGATGACTCCACCTTAATGACACAGGAAAGGCACCTCTGAGTGTTGCTGGCTGGGACACAGCTCTTCTTCCAGCACTCCCAGCATCTATAAAACCCCTCATGAGCCTGGCCAGGTGTGAGGACAAGGTGTTCCCTCTCCCTGGGCACTCAGTCACGTTGTCTCCAGCTGCCCTGGGAACTCATCAGTGGATATTCCACACAGCAGGGAAAGCAAAACCAGCTGAGATGTGGATGTTGACTGCACACACAGGTTGGGCTGGAGGGGTAGCACAGCTGTATCTAAGCCCAGCACACAAAGCCTAGAAGATCGATGAAGGCCTGAATCAGGCTCTGGTGTTAGAATTAGCTTGTTTTGCCTCTGATTTAATGAGAAAAGACTTTGGCCTCCCAGGCTGTAATATAGCCCATTTATTGTAACACATTCGAAAAGGAGAACCAAATCTCATAATGAAGGAAAAGGGAGAACAACCGTGGCTTCCATCAGGGGAATACCCTAGACCTTTACAGACCAGACTTCCCCATGGCCTCTTCCAGGGCTTCACCAGCCTTTTATGAGCCTGCCCTTGCTCTCCTTCCTCCAGATGATTCTATTTAGTTTATACTGGGTATCAGCAATCCCTTCCTCCCAGTATTTCTTAGCCAGACCAACGGGATGAGCACACTCAATCCTGGCTGCAGATGTACTAAAACCAGCACAAAGCCAAGGGCCACGCTGCTCCTTGCAGGGCAGTGTGACCTTAGTAAGTCACCCCACAATTGTTCCCTTAGTTTCTCTTCCTCTGCCATTTTAAATATTTGCTCAGCCCCAGAGAGTTTTGCCAGAAGCAAACCTGAACTTTCCAAGCCATGAGGAACACTGTGGCTTCTGGGGACTGCAGTGCAGTAGCACTGTCACCTCCAGTAAGTGACCTGGGAGATGCAGGATGGGGCTTTCTGAGTGTAAACAGAGTCACACAGAAGGCACACAGTTACTCCCCCAACAGCAGATTGATTCCATAGCTAAGACTTCACATTGGTGTCTTTTGGTTTAAATAGAAATGCTTTTTTTTTCTCCTGAACTTCAAAACAGTAGACTGTACCACGGTAAAAACCCAAATCAATCCATCAAAAAGACTAGAAATGCTGACAATGCAAGGACTCAGATACCTCCCACTGGAAATTCTAAACCATCTGTTTTTCCTCCTGCTGAACAAAGTCAAAACACAGAAATCCTCTGCAAAACAACAGTGATTGTCACCCAGCTCTGCACAACCACCTGTGTCTCAGCCACGTGTTGCTCCACAGGGCAATTTTCAGTGAGTGAAAGCTTCCACAGACTCATGTGTAAAAATGGGCACAGCCTTATAACAAACACATACACTTCCAGTTGTTACCTGTGACTGGCAAAACCCTCTTTGAAAATGTAAACACACACCTGAGAATAATGCAGCTTTAGAGGTAAGGACCATTCAATCTCCAGGATGTCAGCTGGGTCAAAAGCTTTCCTTTAGTACACATCCCCACACAATTAAAATAAAAGCAAGCTTTCAGGCTAACAGCTTTGGTGGTGCACCTCAATACACTCCTCCCTATTTTTATCTTCCCTTCAGGAGGAAGATCAGCTTTTTTTTTTTTTGCAGGATGTTTATAGTGCAGCCTGGCTGACAGCACCCAGGAGATCTGCTAGGACACAGATATCTCTGTTCTCCAGTGACCTGTCTTGTCATCACCACAAAATCACCTTCTTTCTGAACCATGTCCTTTCTTGTTTCAGCAGGAACCTCTTTCAGCCTTGGAACAATGTATAGAAATGTTTTGTGTGGTCACTATAAACAGGAAAAAAAAAAAAAGAATCCTGCTAGATCTTAATTGAGGAGAACAGGATACGTAACTCTTCATGATTTTAAGCTCTTTCAGGCTCTGTTGACAAGGCACTCCATTAGAACTGGCAGTTTCACACTGGAAAAACAGTAGCATAATGTACCATAATTTGGGTCCACCTATCTGCATCAGCCTTGCCTGAGATACAGGTACATTCACACAACTGGTTTTACCATTCTCCCGCAGTACCTTGACAGAAATGCAATTCCCACTCTGCTAAGAGAAAAAGGAAATGTTGTATTTTCTGATTTTCTAGATAAAGTGCTGGTTGTGGTACAACAACATTTGCTCCATGATTTACAACACAGGCCTGACTGGCAGCTCAAGTGTGTATTGCCAGGGTAAGGGCTGTTTTAATATAGAAAGGTGCCACATTTATCAGCAGCTGACACAGTTGCATTATTGTTGGAATGAGGTCCCAGGTGGGAAACAGAGACTGAGGGTGGCTACGTGAGCCCCAGCTCAGCAGGAGCTTGTTACTGAGCTCCCTCCACTGCTCCCACTACAAAAGAAGCCCAAACTCCAGTTCAAGGCTTGGCAAAACCGGAATTGACACTTTGTGTGACTCACACTAAATTGGCACACACGTCTGCGAGCAATACAGACCCACCAACTCCCCCTGCAGCAAAGGTATTTCAAAACAGACACATGTTCTTGGGAAAAAATAATCACAAGGATGATTGTCTCTACCTCCATACTAGTATTGGGGTCAAGGTCATCACACTCTGATTCCTCTGAGCTGTTTGTCTCCTTGTTTGGCAGCATGAAGAGGAAGAAAGAGAACAAGAGATTAGAAAAGAGATTGGTTAGTCGGGGCAGAGCAGCACAGTTGTGAGCAGCATGGAAATGGGTAACAGTAGGGAAAATGCTCCTGAAACACAAACAAAAAACAAACTGACAACAGAACAAGGGAAGCAAAGGCAAAGACATGCTTTTGCCACAGAAGCAGCAGTGATTCTGCAATTCGTTCAGGTAGTGAAAACAAGGAGGAAGCAAGAGGAGGAAGAACTGTGCCACCATGCTGGAGCAGCCACTTCCCTCGGGCCCAGTCCTTCCTCGTCCAGAGGGTGCGAGGGCGCCCGGGATGCAGTGTCAGGGTTCCTCCCTTTGCACATGCCAGGGCTATTGCACCAGGCTTGTAAGGCACAAAGCCTCTGCAAAGGAAAACACTTAATCATGGGCTCTCCTATAGAGGGGTGGATCCAAAGGACATGCTCAAGTGCTTTCCTGAATCAAGGCTGGGCTTTGGTTGTGTCAAAATCACAAGTGTTTGCTTGCCTCTGTTGGGAGGGAAAGCCCCAGATTAGTCCTGAGCAGGCCTCATGGTCGGTTTATAGGGATGGATCCTCTGAGTTGGAGCACAGTAGTCAGGCACCCAGAGCAGAAGATGGAGCTTAACCCCACAGTTCTGAACCTTTTCCACACTGGGAGATCTCAGAGAAAGAGAGAGAGACGCAGACACACAAACACACGGAGACACACACACACACACAGACACACACGAGACCTTCTCCTGGACAGACAGAGTCAGCATCTCTGCCCTGTCTGATAACACAGAAAGAAAAAGGTCACTGAGACCATCTCCCTTGACCAAAAAACTTAGGAATCCCCAGGTTGGGAACCCCTTATCTTAACATCTGGTGAAATATTGACCTAAAGAAAACTCAGCAACTTCAGCAAGGCCATTGGTTCACCCAGTGGCTTTCTCACTGCTGCAGCTGCTCTGATGAAGCTGCAGACTGGGCTAGATCAGAGGTCAGTAAATCACTAGTGTCCCAATTTTAAGTTATTTAACCATGTATATAGCTGGGTTTCTTAATGAAGATTACTTACTTGCATGTGGGATGCCAGGAAAAAGAAAACAAAAAACAAAGACTGCATTTTATCTTGCATGCAAAAATCCTGCTAAAATGGATACTACAAAAAAGGAACAAAAAAAAGATAACTGAAGTTGAAAAAAAAGAAAAAAAAAACAACAAAAAACCAAAACCCAAACTCAAAATTGCCGCCCCCTCCCTCTCTCAGGAGAGGATGCTACAGGGGGTGGAAAGGATGGGAAGCAGGAGAGCAGCACAGAGCTTTCAGATGGCCTTACTCACTTTAACAGAGACTTTGTTCCCCAGAATATCCTTGGATTTACGTGGCCCATTGGCTTCATTTTTGCCACTGCTCTCCTTTTCCGCCCGCTTTCTCATGCGCAGGGTATGCCATGAACATGACTTCCTGTTGTACCAAAAAACGCAGCAGTCAAATGGCAAATCATAGCAGGAAGAAAGGCTTTGGAAAGGGGAACCAGCATCCACATTTGCAATTACTGCAATTCCCTAGAAGGTGAAAGCCACTTGCAGGCAATCTGCCTGTCTCAATATCAGCAATGAGAGTTGAAGTTAAAAACCAAACCAAAGAGTTCTGCAAAGCAGATGTTGTGCCACACTTGCTGTTTAAATGCATGGAGCAGGAAAAAAATGTCCATGATGAAAGCACAGGCAACTAGAACTTGGCCATCTGGTTTCAGGGACTTTGTCTTGCATTGCCACAAATAGAAATTTATTTTAATTTTGCTACATTTAAAAGACCAGCTTGGTCTTCAGTCTTGTTGAAAAAAAAAGCAGTGTAACAAATATAAATATGTAAGAATGGTCCTAATGGATTACTCAGTACAGCAAATGAAAAAAAAAACCTTAAGAAATTCAAGTGGTTGCTCACTACATGTTGCTTAGAACACAAACAGCTCAATAAACAGGAGCTGCATTATTAATTTTCCAAGAGATAAGTCATTTACTAGAATGACAAGCTCTGCTGTGCCTCTCAAGACCAAGAATTTCCCATTTGACTTTGCCAATCCAGTTAAAGAGAACAGCAGTCAGCTCATGGGTTTTGGCTAGCATCACAGCAGGCACCATTTCCAGTAAATTTTTCACCCCTTATTACTGCTCCAATGACCTTATTCTTGGAAAAAAATAATAGAAGACCTATGTCACCCTTTGTAAGAGCAATGCTGTGTTGACAAGAGAATTGCGTATCAAAGCAGACATAAGAAATTAAGGAAAAACCAAAACAGTTCTTGATATGGATTTCATTTGGTTTAAATAGTGAATAGTGGACAGGTTGGGGGGGAATTTGGGGAGGGGTATGTTGTCCAAAGCATAAAGCTCTCAAAACAGCAGTGTGATGAGCTGGGATCCAGGTTCAAAGCATCTGCCCACCTTTAAGTCATGCAAATTTGATTTGCATGTTTAAGCCCAATGTTTGGCACATGTCACGTCTACAGTACCTTGATACATTTTACAAAGGAAGTTGTATGAATTCCAGGGATCACCTGTGGTGCCAATAAAACGCAGTATGTTAGCAAGGTAGGACCCAAAGGATGCCCCACACAGCCGACGCTCCCCCATCAACACTGCGTCTGACTCCTAACCGTTTCCTGCTTTTACCTCAGCACCTGATGGGAGCTGTACAATAGCTCAGTTAAAGAACAAGCAAACGCTGCCACTGCCACAAGACTGAACTGGGTCACGACAACTGTTTTTGCAACCAGGATTAGAGCCTGCACTAACTCAGCCTGTACGGGCAGTCGTGTCCGAGCACAGGGAGCACCAGAGCACCCTGCATGGCTCAGACAGGCACTAAGTGCAGACTGGTATTTGGGCGTTCCTGGAGAAGGTCCAAATGAGAAGTGCAGAGCAGGGGAAGTTATCCAACACTTCAGGACTGTTATGTTTTCCTTCAGGAAATGTAAGAGTCAAGAACACGGCTGATGGGGCTCCCTGACCGATCGGTGAATAATTCATGGTGCCAACACTGCTGGATAGACCATATATTTTGTGTACAGTATTTGTCACACAAGAAACAGTTTTATTACTTAAACTAAGTAGTCACTGTGATCTGGCAGACCAGATAGAGTTGAAGATAACACGGCTCCAGGTTGTTTTTTACTCACAGGACTCCTATTATTCAAGCATCTTTTTGTTTTCTGGGTTGTTTTAGCTGTTTGAGTCTGAAAACATTGTTTAGAACTTTAAATCTCACTACAGTGAGAAAGAGAGAAGTGCAATTCACATGTCTTTCAATTTTGTTACACCTTCCTGGCCACAATTCATCCACCTACAGAATTTGATGCAGAATTTTACTGTACAGCTGCCATGAAATCAGTCTTCACCAGGAGTCTGGTACTGTGGATGATTCTAAGGGCATGTGGTTGCATACTGTGGCTAGAGAGGAACCCGGGAATGGCCGTGGTGGATGTGCAAGAGATGTGCCAAGCAATTCCTCTGGCTTAACATGCAATTCCAGATAGCATTCATTACTGACTGACAGGTAAAGTCATCATTTCTCTTAACTGAAACGGCAGCAGAGATCAAGTTATTATTTTTAGTGAATCTGGCACAAAATCTTTCCTCGTGTTCAATTCTGCGCCTTGAGGTATTTGTGTAAGGTAACACAGTTTGTAGCATACATCATGCATTACCATCTAGTCATTTTAGATGTTAAAAGAAATCAACAGGTATTACTGAAAAGAGGGTTGTACCTTCTGTATTTAATACCAAAAAACCACTTTCTCGCATTAGTCATTTCAGACTGACAAATTTCTAAAAATCAGAAAAGAAAAATATATATCCACACATTTGTTAAATAAGCAACAAAATATTATAAACAAAATTAAAAACAAAACAAAACAAAATCAAACAAAACAAAAAAAAAGGGTCAAACTAAGTCTTTTACCTCATTAAAACATGCTCATGGTGAAAATTTATTTTACATATTTAAAATAGTACATTTAAAATTAGTTACATTACAGGTACAATGATGAACATTGCGACTATCCATTATATTGCACAACCTGACTTCATCAATATGAGTTTGTTTCTTTTTCTTTTAAATAGTGCAAAATACTTTATACAGGAATGTACTTGGATGGGGGTCTTGCAAACCAAAAAATATATTACAAAAGTTACTGCAAACAGAAAAAAAAACCAAAACAAATGAAAAAAAAAATATACAAGCTGTACAAGGAAATTGCCATAGACAACAAAATCTCTCCTCCTTGAGAAGCAAACCTCAGTCCAACACAGAGCCTGGATTTTTGTGTTTTTCTGTTTATCTAGATGCTGTTATAACCAATATATAGATTAGTAACTTAATACAACATAAATATAAGTCCAGTCCAAGCAGGTCCATGTTGGTGTAAAACGGTGTCACGTAAAGCATATCTTTAACCGTCTATGGTTTTATTTCTCACCAAAGTATAAACAAAATCCCACAAAATGAAAATAAGCAAAACCCGAGCTATCCACCATGGCTGCCCGACGCTGCGGATTGACCACTCAGCTTGTTCCAATGGCACTGTAGATAAAAATCAGCAGGATTTCCCTACCATTTGGGTTTGTTTATTTTTATTTATTTATTTATTTATTTATTTATTTATTTATTTAATTTTCCTCAAAAAAATCCACATAGTGCTCCCAGCGAAGCCAATATGGCACTTACTTGATGCTTCCATCGCTATTATCTGTAGTGGATTTAGGGAGGGGAGCCAAGATACTGCCAGGGATCCATCCTTCAGCGGCCGGAGAGTGGTCGTTTGCGGGCTGGTACACCAGGAACATGTTCTGCTGGTTGATAGCAAGGATCTGAACCACCTCTCCTTGATTCACACAGATCTCATCCTCCTTCAGTGCATAGTAATCTTTAATCACCACCATGGAAGAGGTCCCATTGCACCCTCCCAAATCAGTCTGAAAACGGACACAACACAAACCGGTGAGTGGCCGGCGCGGAGGAACCTGCCCTTTCTGGCAGTGATCCCACCACTTCATGTCCAGCCTAACCAGACCAGGGAGAAAGACACAAAACACTTGGAAGTTCACATTGGCAGAAAAGGATTTGAAGGATCTGAAAGGTGGCAGTAACCTAATACAAACCAGTCTCCTATTTCACATCAGACTTCAAAGCTGCTAACAACTGTGCCCCTGGGTGTTCTCATCTGCAGGGTGTTACAGATGAAGGGTCTGTACTGAGCCAAATGGGGAGAAAGACCAATGACGCTGAGTGAATACTCACAGTTAAATACAGGTCATATTGAAAGTGGCTTTGGTCAGCCTCAGCCAGCAGCAGGGTCCAAACACAGTTGGTGGCCACTGACTCCTGACTCTTTGGTGGTTTGTGTGCAGCGCACGTGTACCCAAATTATAACCTTTAGCTGGCACCCTGTGAGCTGTTATGTGGGAAAAGGTCTAAACTCTTCCCTACCATAGACTTTTTCAGGAATGGGTGGTTAATGGATATTGGAGAAGCCTGAATGTTGCTTCTGCCAGTACTGCAAATGGATATCTAGTTCACCAGATCTGCAAGCACAGTGCCCTGAAAAACACTGGGATCAGTGCTCCAGGGTCAGGCTCTGTCTCTGTTTCCCAGATGAAGTGCCATCCGTGTGGATGCCAGGGCTTTTGCACGAGCCGTTTAATCCCAAATCACACGTTACCCCATTGCTTCAGTTTGTTGATTCCTGTTGACCTGGTTAGATGCTAATCAAAGCTAACATCATGGATCACCTGTGGTATAAGAAATGGGCTGTGAGATCATGTCTTATCAGATGAGCTCAGTACCTTGCTTTGTTCATACTTGTCTCCAGGCTGTGAGTGCTCATACCCTGTGCTGCCGTTGGAGGTAGATAACTTCAGGGGTGGGAGAGATGGGTTACGGCTTGTGGCCTTCAAAGGCTTCTCAGACCCTACTGGAATAGAAGAATGGGGCCTGGTGTTGGGCTGAGGGACCCTGCCGGCCTGGGGCCGCAGCACCGCCGAGCTGCTCTCCTTGCGTTGGTACTCGATGGGCGACTGCAGCGCTGCAAGAGAGGACGAGAGTCAGCCACAGGCTCCCAACAGCCTTGCCAGGGGCTGCAGAGGTGTTCAGACAGGTGGGATGGTTCAAACAGACTGCAAACCGAACAGGAACAGGACATGCCGCCCGTGGAAGCACACGGTGCGTTCATGGCTGGACAGGACACAAGCACGTTACACTGTGCTGTGCATGAACTGAACACAGCACTCCGTGCTCATGTGAAGAACAGCTTCTCTAACCTGCACAGCGAGTAGGCTAAAATGTTTGCCATTTACAGCATACATAATTGCATTCATTTTCCTTGAAATCGCACAAATTAATCACATCCTGTAGCCGAAATAAATGAAAGCCTGACTAAGAGGTGCACAGCACGTTTACAGTGAATTTTGCTTACATCAGAAAACATAGGTCAAGACCTCTAAGTCTCATTTGCATATTCCCAAGAAAGTGTGACTACTAAATACTCTTCAGACAAGATGCTCTGCAACTTGGCTCCCAATGTGCTTTCTACATTAACTTTGGTTCAAGGAAACTGCTGGAACTGGCCAGCAAGTCAGGAAGTATAGATGGCACCAAGACATAAATCTCAGCAGTACAAACCCCTCCAGAAAACATCCAACAGGCAACACTTAACAGCTTCATAAGCTGCAAAAAACCAACTGCTTGTGCGAGTAGATTTTATAGTCATGGAGAAAAGGGAGGATAAAAATTCCAGATTGTAAAGAAATAAATAATTTGTTATGTTTGGAGGAGAAGGGATCAGGGCTGGGACTCCCAGTGAGCAGATTTGCTGTGCTCAGGCTATCAGCCCCAGACCTATGGGCTTGGTTTTTTGCATGTCATGTGGCTTTAACAGATGATTTATAGTCAGTTAATACTGTGTACATGCACCAGACTAAACCTACTGGAATGCAGAGAGACTAGTCTAGCAAGAGGCAGACAGAGGACATAATGTCACAGCATCCGCCCCGCCAGGGAACCACAACAGAAGGAATGTCTTTCCCAACAAGATGAAAAGGAAAGAAAAACAGAAAAGCTCAGCACCATAGAGCACTCCCTTCCAGAGAAAGGCAGGACAACTCAAGAAACCACTTCATACTGAAGAACAAATGATTAAAAAAAAAAAAATCAAGGAGGATGCCAGATGACCATTTTCTTCAAAAGGATACGGACATAGATCTGCAGCAATCTGGAAGATTACTTGACTCTAAAACCCGACCTTTGTCACAAAAGCAGACTGTATTTATGCCACAATGACTGCCAGTTTCACTTGCTTACCTCAGCTGCAGCTGGGAATGGTTTGGTCCTGCTGCAGACCAGCCACAGAGGGCAAGGAAGGCTGGGGAGAACTTTGACAATGATTTTGACAGTGACATTTTTCTATTGTATACAGTAGATTAGGCTGCAAGGTCTTTAGCAGTAAAATCTGAATGGATACTTATCAGTCTAGCTTGAAACAATCCACCGTACTCGGTGCTTTTAAAGGGTATTTAGTTGAGTGTCCATTTCTGACTACTAATTCCACCATGAACTATTGCAGTGCTGCCTGGCTTCCAGCCTCCTGTTAAACATCTGTCAGTATTCTTAGAAGCTTCTGGCAAAAGTCAGTGTCTATCTACTTGCATGGTCTCTCTTTCTCTCTCAAATTCCCCCCCACAAAACATGATTAAAAAAAGGTACAGATGAATGGCATTTTCCTTATGAAACATGTCCAGCAGGGACATATTTTCTTTACCGCTTGCTTCCTAAAGAACAGTCACAACAGCCCATCATTTGATGCACAGCCTCTCAACCTTAGCAGCTTTTACTTTTCCATGGAAAAGTATGAAAAACGTGAATATTAAAGTTTTACATTAGTGAAGTTTGGATGCAAATCCCATGCTTTGTACATAGCCCTGACTCTTTAGGACTTCCCTGGTGAAGAGAGAAAAATCAGAGACAGCTTGGGCAAGAACTCACGGGGAATATTTTGTTATTAAGTTTACGCAGCATTGGCTCAGTGTGGATTTAATATGATTTTAAGGACAGAAAACATCTGCTTTAATGAAATGCAAAGCTAAAGAACATATTTAAAGATTAGTCAGCCTCAATAAGATTACATTCTAAAAGCCACTTAAAATGTTCTGGACTGGACAGGCTCTACTGGATACAGTATAATTTTCTTGGATCTTATTTATAGTTTCAAGGTAAATCCTTAAGCTTGTGTTTTAATATAAATCTATTTTCACTTTTGCTTTGGAGATAGTGATGACTGTGTTCCTAACCCATCAAATTGCCTGCTGGCCTCATAGAAGATAGGCTGAATACGGGCTATGAAGATGCCTCAGTAGGAAAAGAGGCTCACAGGGCAGTAAGTCCTGTGAAGATAAGAGGGAATACTTAAAAAATAAAAAGAACAAGCAAGAAAGATATGGAAGGGACAGAAAAACCCTGCATTAATGCCTGTGGAGTTGTCACAAGGCTTTTTTTAAAAAGTCTGTAGCTAACTGTTAGTGGAACTTATTTTTATTCCGATAATTCCTCAGTCAAAGCCAAGTGCACTGACATAAACCCATCAAGTTTTGGTACTAACTCACCAAACTGGAGAACTTAGACTCTTCATCTCGCCAATGTATTTAAGGAATCATTTTACAATGGTTGTATGGGGCCATTTCTATTCCAGGTCATGAAAACCCAATACCAAGTTGTGGCATCATGGCTGAAATAGATTTCCCTTCTCAGCTCAGCCATAGATTCTGAACTGTCACAAACAACTTTTGCATGTAACCCCTTCCCACTTAACTTTTGAAAAGTAAAATAAGGCTGAATTAAAATTTTTTAAACCTCCACATTCAAGAAAAGGGAACCTTTGCTTTGATGTGAACTGAAAGAGCCTCTTCCCATTTTGCAACAAAAAATCCACAAAACCGAATAATGAAAATCAAAAAAAAAAATCTAACACATTGTGCCAAGCCAAAACATCTTGATTCAAGCAAGTATGTTTTATTATTGAACATGTATTAAGCTATTAAATATAGAACTTTAATATAAACTTCATAAAATAAGTGGGTTCGAAATGAATAGTGCAAAGCAATCTTGGAGGCATCCAAAGCAACTTTGTTGGTTCCAAACAAACAAAAGAGATTTTTAGATTCTATTTTAGAAACTATTTTTAGATTCTTTCTCTAGTCCTGTTCCCTTCTCTCACCCTCATCCACTCATGAGCAAGAACAAGCTAAAATTGTTAACTGAATTTGATTCCTCTGTATTTGCAAATTACACACTTTTGCTGATTGTGTTTGTGTCTGGTTTTTGAGAGGTTTTTTTTTTTTGAAACATAGCTTTAATTTGAAATATTATTTCAGACCACCTCAAATCTTATTTCTAAAGCAAAGCTGATACTTTGGAAAGGCCCCTGTTCATGCACAGCTCCCATGGTTCCTAGGAGAAACAAGCCCTTGCCCTTTCCTTTGTTTTTTTTTTTAATTGAAAGCTGCTGCTGTAGGGGGCTGAATGGTGAGGCAGCCTTCATCCCACCTCCCATCCTCAGCTGGTAGCACACAGTGATGTCTAACAGGAGGTTCTTGGGGATAAACCTTGCTCTGAGCACATGGGAGATGCTGTGTAGATACAGTGGCAACCTGGCTTCATCATGATCTTGGGATGGCATTTAAAATCTCACTGTACAATGGAAAGCACCAGGTGACAGAGCCCTGCAAACCCCAGGGCAAAAGTTACAACAAAAGCACCACCCACGGAGGGACCTGAGACAGGAACATGAACCCAACTGACACATGCAGAAGTGGCTCAGTAGTTTTCTCACAGAGGAAACAAAGACATAAAGATTCTAAATCCCATTTAGCGTCACAGTTTGGGAAACAGAACAAAGACCACGTACGTACCGTTTAGGAAATCTCTTTGTGTGTCCAGGACCTGGTTGATGTCCTGTACCCAAGCCTGTTGAATTTCTGGATTAGCTGCCTGCAAAATGACTCTCTCTGATGTTTCCCGGCTCATTAGAGCAAACTTGCAGGGATCATTGTCCACATTTTCTTCAATGATAAGGTAGTTCATCTGAAACAAGCCAAGGTAAGTATGTTACAGGGAGCATGAGTTAACATAACAGAAGAACCCAAACTGTTGTGAAATGTTCCTGAAAATAATTGAGCCCAATAACAAACTGTTAGACCATAATCAGAAGAATTTCTCTCATCTAGATTTACCCAGATAAATCTAAATCTTAAACATGATGCTTAATAAAGCTCTGACAGATGTACCAGACATCCACCCGCCTTGTCTTGAATTACAACTTCTATTTTAAGGTAACACAGACCTGACTGGTAGGCTTAAAATTTACTGTAACCCATAAATAGAGCAAAAATGTTCCTATTAATATGTTAATGAAGTCTATCATTCCTCCAATTTAAATAAATGTTTATATTTCTTGTCCTCTGATAAGAGAGTCTCAGTCATTTGCACATTTTAAAAATGGAATGGACTGTGCACAGGGATATAATGAAAAAAAAGAGGAATTCTCCCATGATGCTCCAACAGATCTTATTTCTAGCAGATTAGAGTCATCTGTGTGCAATCACTTCAGTTGACTGTAGTCACAGATATTCTTTCTGGAAGTCACATGGATGGCAATTTTGGCTGCTGTCCCGCCCTTGTGAGGTTCTGTTTTAAGTGTACTCATAACTTCAGCTTTTCCTGACATACTGAGGGTAGTAAACAAGAATAGGTTGGCATAGCCTCCCCCTCAAAAAAAAGAGAGGGAGTGTCTTCATGTCAAAAGCAGACAGCTCTGAAGACTAAGGCAGTAATGTCCCCTAGAAGTCCATCTCCAGTCGCTCTGAGTATCTGTCAAGGTATGGAGAGATCCACTCCACACCAGAATACTGTCCAGCATTCAAACTGCAAGATGGAATTAGCCTCTTCCCTTGCTTCTGGCAGTCCCTGTGAAGTTCCAGTGACATGCAGGAACTCCCCTGACATGGGGACAAGGAAAGGTACTCACAGTGAGCCTGGACAGTGCTATTCCTCCTGATCTGAGCTCATTCTCCTTTGGTTGATAGGCAAACCAATCCTGGTATGACTCCAGGTAAAACACGTGTAGAGTCCCCATACCTCCTATTTGTGTCTCAGGGAGATACATTTGCCAAGACTCCCACTTAGGTATTTTGGGAGCCTGAGGGTGTCCAACTGAGAAGTATCTGAGAAGGGATGTGCCATTTCTCAATGGACCTTATCGTGTAAAAAAGGGTTCTTTGCTAATGCAGGACAAGATACTGACGCTTCTGTCACAGTTTGAGTGTGACAGACCTTGGAGAACAATATTTGGGAGTCTCATCTCGCTGACAGACCAGAACAGCTGCATTTGAAGTCATATGCACTTTTTACTCTGTGGCCGTGACAGAGGAAAGAAACGGGATCTGTGGTGCTGGCTCAGGTGGAGGCCCCACTGCGAGGTAAGGATGCCCAGAGCCCAGGGAGGCAGGGAATGGTCCCGCTCCTCTGAGAGCCACAGCTCTTCTCTGTGGGAAACAGACACGCAAAAGCAGCCTGAAGCTGAAGTGGGGGCTGGGAGGGAGGGTGTGAGAGCTGCCAGCACACAAAATCCATGCTGAGGTGGGGGAGACACACATGGAGCCACAGGGGATCCCACACTTGCTGCAGACACTCAACAGGAGAATGAGCTGTTTGCCAAGTGGAAGAAAAGGGGCTGGAAAATTATCACATGAAAATTTTAAACTCAGGCAGTGGGAACAGCATTCCTCTTGTAGGCTGTTTAACTAGAAAAGCAACTCATACCCTTGAGGCAAGCTAATTTTATTGACATTAGGAGAGATTTATTTTTCTCTCTTTATCTACAATATACAATTCAGGAATTGTTTCCTGCAGATAAAAGCCTCATTGTTATATATACAATAAACTGAAGTAAAAATGATTCATACTATTTCCATCCCCAATTTTAATAATGATTTAAGCCAGCAAAAAGATAAAATCAAAGCTGATCATCTAAATCAAGATGATTGTTTATTTGTACACTTTAGGTTTTCACTTTATAGCCTATTATTTGGTTGGAAACTATAAAATACACTGACTTGCAAATGGATATAGGCTTTTCAATAAATGCTGCTGTTTCCATCAGCCAAGAAGATGACCTAATTTCAGTAAATATGCTGTTTACCATAAATTTGTTTAGTTATATATGTTAATATGCATTATTTCAGCTGATAATGTTCTCTTCTATTTCATATTAATGCACCATTTAAAACTTAGAGCAAACACAATGCATTCTCCCATGTCTCTTAACCTGTATCCTTGAAAAGGAAATCAATGCCAGACTGGTTTCTCAGCTTTGAACGACCCAGAAATTCAAATGAATCAGTGATTTTGCTCTTTCTGCAGGCACAGCAAAGGCTGCTCTACCAGGAGATGTGCAGCACTCATTCACCTTCACTTACTATTTCATAGGTTAACTTTGCATTTGTTAAACAAACATAACCCCCCCCTTAAACAAAAAAAGACACAAAGAAGTATTTACCCTGGTTACATTCAGTTTTTACTTTTAGCCCCAGCCCCATCATCTGGATAGATTATTTAAAACCTAAATTAATTTATCAAAATTCTCTTTATAGTTTAGCTGGTTTTATAATTTGTCACAGCTGTAGTTTTAGAATTATGTGTGGTTTTGTCTTTGAAACATTCTTGCAACATCCATATTTGTACTAAGAGCCCTCACCCAAATTAGGGAGGCTATTTCCAGTAATATCACGTAAAGGCTTAGTATTGACTTATAGTTTGGCCTAAATGACTGTTTTGGATACTGTACCTTCATCTACCTTTTATGATCATGCTTAAAAGCAACTACTGTAAACTTCCTTTGACTACTGCAGGTTTTGTAGCAATATTTGCTAATTCAGAGCTATGAATGATAGAGGACCTGCCCTGGCTGTGTTCCTTGCAGGAATTACCCAGTACATTTAGACACCCAGCAGTTTATTTAGAGATGGTCTTAAACAGCTTCTGATCCACTGAAAGGTAAATGCAAATGTTTTCTGCACATTGCTGTCCCCCTATGACAGCATGAACCTTACATGACCATCAAACAGAAAATGCTTCTCCCTCTGCGTTTCTTACCTTTATGCTTTTTTTGAACATGTAGCCTGGCGTCAGAGATCCTTTTCTAAGGAGTTCACTGAAGATAACTATTTGCTCAAAGAGAAACACCCTGCGCTCCTTGGGGCGAGACTGAACCCCGGAATCCTGCTCCGTCACGTAGAAGGTGTCCTGCTGCAGCAGCTTGCCTTGAGCTGTCAGTTTGCCCTAAGGAGCACAAGGCACTAACATTACAAACCCTGAGCCACCGTGATCCCACAAGGTGATATGCTCTATTTCATGCAGTCCAAGTTTTCTAGGCAGCCCTGCATTCATGTGAGACATATCCCCTCTCAGATACCAAAGCAGCAACCCTGTAAATCATCACCTCAGCTGAAGACAAGTAACAGGTTTTCCTTGCTCTCATTGCCACTGATGGTGTATATAAAATCAAAAGCAAGAGGTCTTAGGCAGACTGTTTTGTACACTTCATTTCAAACCCTGTTCCCATTATGCAGTTTGTTACTGTAGTGCTCCAGTCAAGAGGTCTCCATCATGCCCTAAGCCAGCAGCCACTGACACAACACCTCTGAAGGTGCAAAAGCCAGGACTTACCTGTTTGCAGTGCATAAGACAAATCTTTATTCATTTTGGAGATAAGACCTCTCACCAAAGCCTACACTGGCTTAGTTACAAGCCACAAGCTGTAACCTGTGGGGTTGTAACTCACAGGTCCCCTCCTGGATGTTGCTGAACTCGGTGGGAGCTGTTAATGTGTTAATGCCAGGTGACCTTACTAATGGGCAGAGCAGGCTGGTTCATCACTTATTTTGCTCTGGTAATAGATATAATAAGTCTAATTAAAGCTTGCAGAAGCTTTTACAGACCTCACTTTTTGAAGAAACAATAGATAGATTGCCTCAAGTTTAGTGAGAGGTGTGTCACCCCCCACCTTTGAAACCTCACCAAAGCATGCAGCTCAGCACCGCAGAACAAGCACTAAATAAGCAGCTTGGGTAGACTGTAGAGACAATCATAGAAAGATAAAGTAATTTTCCTTGCCTAGTTATTATTATAAGAAGAATGCAAATGCATACCTCAAAGCCTTGGAGGCGACCCAGGTTCATCATGTCATTGCAACGTTTTGGTACAAGGCACATTAATTCAACTGCTTTCTGTTGAGGAAAAGGGATATTGCATTATTACAAGAGACCCAGAGGGTTCCTAAAAGCACAGTGTCAAATAATGAAGTTCAGTAGCATGATTGCTGCAGTGACTCATGGCGAGGCCTTCATGAATAGATGTCTAAAAGAGGATGGTGCAGGACTAAAATGCAGGACTGCGCCATCATCTTTTAATTCTGATTTAAGTGAAGAGAAATACCACATTTAGAATACCAGCAGGATCTTCAGCTATTGTCAAAGGAATACTGGGGTTTTCATTCCTCCATACAAAGTCCCATCAGCCCTATTGTCCACGGCATGAAAATGTACCTCTATCTCGGAGCACTCCAGACCAGCTTTTTCACTGTACCTCAGGAAGTCCTGGAGAAAGCAGAAAGGTTTGCATTAAGGCACTTCAGAAAAGAGAGAACAAAAGGCACCAGTTTGAAAAGGGAAAAGCACATTCAGCATGTGATTTTCTGAGAAGAAACTTACTACTACTAATAAATTCATCTTCAGATTGCTGAATGTCATAACCACTTTAGAGATACAGAAAAGGGGTGTGGATGGTATGTTGAAAAGATCACAGAAAAAAAGACAAAGCTGGGGTTAGTCCTTGGGAATGCTTACGTGGTCCCTGTCTTAAGCCACAAGACCACACACACACACACACAAAGAGTGTTCTTTTCCTTTTGGCATTTTGGGGAACACGCTGCTGTGCCTTTGCTAGTGTGCAATTCCCAAACCTGGGCTGATGGCAGCCTGCTCAGGTATAGCTCAAAAAAGAGGAGAAGCCAGCTCAGAGCCCCAGTGCTGCTGGGATTACAGGGTGGGTTCAGGCATGCCTGATTTTAGATATTGGCTTCAGACCCCTCGGGATGAATTTTCAAGAGTGCTGAGTACTTGTCATTATGGAAAAGTCAGCATAAACCAAAGTGGTCAGGCTCCTTAGGAAGAAAATTGTGGTGAGCTCCCAAATTTTAAGACAACAGAATATTCTGAAAATAAGTTTCTTCAGCTAATTTGACATTCAGAAATGGAGGCTATAGCACTTACTAGAAGCATGCCATTCAGCACCAAAGACAGACTTTAGCAATACCCTTGTGTATCTTTGTTCCAATTTAAAAAAAACTGAGAGTTTGCTCTGAAACTTCAGAGGAAGAAAATTCCTATTTGAAGTGTACCCTTCTATTAAAAAATTCCAAAAGAAAATGAAAAAAAAAATCTGTTTACTATCCTAAATTACAAACCACTCACACAGATGTGGCCTCCTGCTCTCTGGACATTTTCCATGGGCTTCTGTCACTGTATGCCCAGAGAGCAGGCCAATCTTTACTCTTAATTTGATGAATTTATTCCTCCGTTAAGTCTAAGGCTGATTTAAAATAACAGCATCTAACGCAGCATGCAGACTGCAGTTTAATCCAAACTGTATCTTTTCACTCACCTTGAGAAGAAGCTGGTATTTAGTTATTCTTTGAATGGGTTTTATCAGAAAGTCACTGATGGTCAGCCGTTGGCTTATTTCCTGCTGAACCTCCTAAAAATCGAGGATTAAAAACAGTTGCAAACAATCACAGAGGAAGACAGACAACATGATAAAATGTCTCAAATGTCTCAACAGAGACTTATTTCCACAGAAAGTTGGTCTGTTCTTAATCTTTTGTTTGCAAGAGGGAATTTCTGAGGATTTAAAAATCTGGCATATCCTATTTAGGCAAGGCCTGGGTAAAAGTCGTGACCGAGCTGAGGGCATTGGAAAGCACAGGATCCCTCCCCTCCGAGCTGACCGAGCAGCCCTGCGGGGTCTGAGGGTCACTCTGTCCACTGCAGAGGGGATTAGCTCACACGTGAGTCCAGCAGAACAGGCCTCCTGCCCAAACGAGCTTCTTTCACTTCACTATCGAAATGTGTCTGGTCCCAAAGCCTTCTTGAAACAAAGTTACTGGGGATTTATGAGACGCACCACCCAGCTCCAACAGCTTTTACCTCCCCTGTTGTTTGTACTCTACTGATTTAAAAGTCTTATTTGGGACAGAAATGGGTGCATTTGTGGTACTCTAAGGGCCACACACAGTTAGTAGTGAATTAAATATTTATTATAAATGAACAACATGAGAATTTGAAAGCAATTAAATAATAACACTTTGTATGGCAGAGACCTCAGCAGCACGTGCAGTACCAAAACCTTCAGGAGTTTGTTTCAGGCAAACCCCACAGGTTACAGAACAGTCTCCTTGACCTGGACTCACAGCTGCAAGCAGCAGTAATGTATAATGAGCTGTGCTTACCTCAAAGTACGTTTCATACTCAGCTACTATATACTCAGACCGGGGCTTGTTTTGGCAATACACCACATACATGTGCAATCGCCGCTCCTGTGAAGGCAAGAGGCACAGCAGCCACGTGAGATATTGGCCACCCTTCTGTTATTAAAAGTGGCAGAAAGTTGCTAGGATGTTCTGCTTGGTCTTCCTTATTTTTGGTTTAACCAAAGATTTAGTTCTTTAAAGCAGGAAAGAAAATCAGTAACTGGTTCTGTTCTCCACAGCTGCACTTAGGCAAGGGGAGCTTTCTGGGTTGTGGGCAGTGAGAGATGTTATACCCACACTGACAGGGCTGAAACTTCCTCTAGAGTTATAATCTGGCTAATATCACATGAACATTTAAATTGTAGCACCTGCCATAATTGTATTTTGGCAGATGTCCTTGGCCACATCAATTTTGCCCCCCAAGTAAGCTGTCTGCAAGAAGACAATGATTAATGCTTTAGTGCAATCCAGCTTCCCACTGAAAATGAGTAACTATAGGGATACTTCATGTTTACATTCAGTTTAGACATGCAAAAGTATCGAGTTGACACAAACAGGTGCTTTTGAAAAGGAGCCATCACACCCTAAAAGACAATTGTACTAGATATAGGAAACAAAATAAACTTACATGCTTAATAAAAAGCTGTGCTAAACGGTCAGGTTCTTGAAGACATTTTTCCAGTTCAGCCAGGAAAAAGCTGAAAGAAAGGATATGAACACTTCAGAATACTTCTTTAGGTCATCCCAGCAGCAAACTAGTCATCCTTCAGATATAACAGTGGCATTTTAGCTCCAGTATTCAATAATAAATGAAAAGGTAAGCTTGGCTTCAGCCCTTAATGGTGGGATTTCTAAATCATTAGATGAGAGGTGTGAAAAGTGGAGGTCTTGTCTTGCAAAACTGTCTGCTCTTCTTCACTGTGACAGTGGTTTCAATTTTCAAAAAGTGCTGATCACTATCTAATTGCAGGATTTGCTTTCCTTCACTGAGAACTCCCAGAGTAAAACTCTCTTATAAACCAAAATGCTTGTGAAAACTGAGCTTATGAAAATTCCAGCTTTAGCAGGAGTATTCAGTTGCATGAGCAAATTTAGAGTACTGGTCAATGTGAAAAGAGATTGCATATGTTTCCATCTGAATAAACAAACCAACATGTTTTGCTGGTGGACTTACAATATGTTCTGTTTGTCACTGTTTTTAATTTCAAAATAAATATACATGTTATTCATGATAGTCACAATAATTCATAAACACCATCTCTGTCTTGACTTGAAGCTTCAGGGAGGTCATTCATTCTAGCTCAAATGCCCTTATCAAAAATATACTGGGACGCCTAAAAGTGAGGTGAAAACTTGAGAAACACTGCTAGATTTTTCTGTCTGGTAGGCAAATCCAAACAATTGCCCTGTCCATGATCTTCCTCTTTTTCATTTCAGGATTTCAGTCTCAAATGCCTCCATGGATTTACTACAGTAGCCAGATTTTGAGAGGACATGCTTGCAATGGTCTGGTCCCAAGAAATCCAAGAACCTCAAAAAATGATGCAAATTGGACAGATGTCCCAATTAAAAATCACCATTTCTACCATTAGATACAGCTGCTTCCATAACCCAATCCTCCATAAATGCTACATTCATCTGCATTTAAATAGACTTCTTGACCCAGATATACAGTACTAAAAATAGGAAATCTTTCCATTTGTGTTACAGAAAACTCCTATCCTCACACTTAATCAAGGAATGGCACTGGTAAAAACACTCCATTCTCTGGTATCAACATACGGTGAAGGTTTCTCTAAATTTTTTAGTTCGTGCTCACAAAGTCATTTGTCAGGACATAAGGACAGGCTGAGGCCATGAGATAAGCACCTGTGGGACACATGACAGCAAGGACACTGTGCTTCCCTGGGTGAGGGAAATGCCCAAAGCTGAAGGAAGATCCAGCCCAATGTCCATTGCTCACGCCTACACATACATGCTCAAATTTTAGTTAGTTGGAGCTGCGGAGTATTTCTGAGTGGCAAAGTTGAAATTATGACCATATTGCAAGACACTGTTCACAGACTTACAGGGGAAATGGCCCGGGGTTTGTGTTTCCAGCAGCTTTTCAAAACCTACTTGTATGAGTAGGATTTTCAAGGAATGGAGTTCCTCACTCAGAGCCAAAAGCATCAACTAGGCCAAAGCATGCCAGAGTAAGAAGGATCTTGAAGGAATTTGCATTTTATCACCCTTCTAGCCAAATACCACTGTTATGGTCAGCCTTAGTGATCCAATCAGCTGCATGTGAAGACATTGCTGAGAACCACAGGACACAGGAAGGAAACCATGACTTCCCAGCACTGCTACTGCCCATCAGCAGGATACACTGAGGCTACAGCTGTGACCGAAGAAACTCAATTATGGCACCCCAGTAGCTTTTCTGAAGATCCAGTGAATATCCCACAAGCAGCAACTCTCTGAGAGTGGTGCTGGGAATGCTTATGAGCTCAGGAGCTGTGGATGGACCACAGTGGTACCTCCAAGTGATGCCTCAGCAGCACAGAGCTGACACAGGGCAGCCTCCTGTGGGCAGCATCCCTGTCACACTGACCAGCACTGCTGGCACCGTGCTCGAGCCAGCATAAAGCTGTACCTGTGATCAGAGACAGAAGGACAAACACCCTCCCACGAGAAGCCAGGCAGTGCAAAGCTATCCCATCCCAAAGTTCTTTTTTCACTGAGAAAAATGCTTTCAGGTAGGCCTGATGCCTTCCATCATGCAGTTGTGCTGGTTGTGGCTGGGTAAACAAAGCCCTAAATCAGGATTTAGGGTATTGAGAAACTGTGGCTAAAAGTACATGAATCAGAACATCTTCTCAGGATTCAAGGTAGCCAGGATTTGTGATGTTATTAAGCAGCACTTACAAACCAACAGAGACAATCTAAAGAGAGGCAGCATCTTTTGGAAGCTCAGCCCTGAATGACCTGATGATGTTCAAATAAAAGCAGCTTAGACATATAGATACCACATAGCCCAACCCTCGATGGACAAGTGCTTAGAAAGGTGTCTAAAGAGGAACTAAACCAAAAACTTACTCTTTGTGCCAGTCATAGATCTGGTGAATATTGCCAAATACAATCTTGTCTTTGCCTTTCATATCTTCAGAAACTCCTTTTTCTTCCATCCTCTTCATGAAGCCCTTTAGGATTAAGGATCAGTGGTCAGCAAAGGGTTCATTTAAAGGGGAAGCCCAAATACATTTTTTTTTTAAAGAAGCAAAAGTTTAATGCCAACATATTTTACATTGAAAATGCTTAAAATATCTTTCGAACAATTTAAAACCAGAACAGCAAGTTGGTAGTTTAAATTACACAGTTTGCTTAAAAGATAACTTTAAAGGATTTGTTTAAAATATCTGCAATACTTACACAAACCATTATTAGATGTAATTGAAGTGACAAGTGCAATTGTAAGATGAAAGTTAAACAGTTTGTCAAGCTCTTGGCTTCTCTGGTAAGAGGAAGAAATCAGACTCTGTACAGAGTTCTTCCATTCATCACCGTGAGTGTCTTGTGGGAGCACAAAGCCAAGCAGTAAGTTTAGAGTCACAAGAACAGGATTTCTCACACCTCCTGAGAGTTTCTTTGTAAGCCTTTGGAGCACAACAGCCCTCTCAGGTTTGCCAGTGGTGCACGACGTAAACAGAACATAACACAAAGGTTTCCAAGCTTGGAAGCTGTTGAAAATCACTGTTAGATAGACTGATAATTCTCCCTGGACTAGTGAATGCCACTAGTGAATCCCATCTCTCCACTTCTGAGTCCTTGCTGGGAAAAAAACTGAGCCCTGCACTGACTTAGACCTGACAGGTGATCCCTAGGGATCAGCCAGATCTTTGAAAGCTGAAGCTTATAAAAAAAAAAGACTGTTTTTAAATGCAAAAAAGGGACTGGTTTTAATGTAAAAAAACCCCAAACTCTCTTTTATCTCAGGCTTTTCTGCAAAACAACAATCCATGGGCCACACTGCACCTCAACACCATTCCAGGCCCAGCTTCTGGAAAGGTACTCAGACACAGGACATAAGTCCAGGTGCAAACTCAAGTACAGTGTGTGTTACCATTACCCAATATGATGGGAAGAAAAGCATGAAATAAGGGGTAGGATCATAAGTTATTCTCCACCAATGCCTCCAAGGCTGCCTTACAGCAAAGAGATTGTCACAAGCAGGGTAGCCAAGAAAAACCTTTGCACACTGGAGCTGAACCTAAAATACAACATTTGCTAGATGGAAACAAAAATAGTTTCCAAAGGCATTTCTTCTTGTTTCTGTCAACATGAGAAGGGGACCATGGAAGCAGACTGCAAAATAAAGCAGTTTGTTTCTCATGCTGTATTTTTTGTTGTTGTCACTTGTCAGCATGGTGCTTTTTAGTGGGAAAACATTTTGCATAGCAGGGTTTGCTTCAGCTCACCTCCACAACAGTTCCCAAGTCTTTGACGTAGTCTTTTTCAGTCTGCACCAGCTCATTTAAGACAAACCTAAATTAAAACAGAACACACAAGTATTTGACCATATTCCTTGATGTTACCATTTGCTCCTTTACCACATATGACCTCACCATAAAACCCCATCATCATCCAGATCACATAACACGATTCACCCTTCATTCAGAGCTCAGTGGAATGTAAAAGACAAAAATGTCACATTTCAGGTCAGAGGAATTTCAGATCTCTTAATCACTCTTTCCTGCTATCCCTCTTTGCCCCCACATCCCAGGATGGTGCAAGAGCAGCAGCACAAACAGCTGCTTGTACCTTGAACTACCCCTCCCTGATCTCCTCTCCCCATCCTGTACGCAGCCCCCCTGACAACGATGGAGACGTGTCCTGACCCATTTTGCAGCAAGCAGGAGAGGATTTCTTGCTCCAGTCCGTCTGGCTTTGCCCAAGATTCATCAATTACATTTCAGTTTGGAAGTTTCAAACACTTGGAAAACAAATCCCCTCTCCCATCACAACTAAGAGCTTAATCTTTCGGAGTAGGTAATCTGTGTGTGGGTGTCAAATGTTTTAACTCTGATTTCAGAGCTAATAACTCTGGGTAGGGGAGTCATCTAATGAAGGCCTGATGCATGCAAACAACAGCAAGCTAAAAATGCCCCTCCTTTGTAAGTCAAACTGACTAATCACATAATGATCTTTTGAGGACAATTTCAAAAAGTTACAGCTTGCTGCAGACAGTTTGTCTCTCAATTATGCCAATACATAGATTTGGCACATGACAAATAAAACTCCATCTGTCCTCAAGTTTTCTACAGCAGTAACGAGGCTAACAAGATAGAGGAGTGCTTTCATGTCTGATATTTCTCTGTCCACATCAATCACCAGACTGACCCACTTGAAGTGATAGGGCTGAGGGCAAACAGTGCTAAGATAAAGCCTCGTTTAAAATACCTGGAGGGAGAAAAACCAACCAAACTGGCGAGAAGAGATTTAGTTACGAGAAGCTACTGAGAAAATAAATCCTGCTCCTGCTGCGCTCGCAACGTGTCCCTTGCTCAGACAAAGCAGAGGCGATACTTTGGCCATGTGGCAGAAAAAAGTCAAACAGCTTCTTGTTGGTTTGAGAGTGAAATCCAGCCCCCTTGGCAGCAGGCAGGGCTGGCAGCAGCCACCCAGATGCTTGGGCTCTCTGGAGCGCTCTGCCAAGTTGTGCCCAGGCAGCAAACACGTGTAGGGCAAAAGGCAAGAGGCTGCTCTTTCCCAGCAGCGTGTGGCCTGAGCAGGCATGTGCTGCACAGCCCCTCGGGCTGCCTGACCCCCGTGCCCCTGGGACAGGCTCCACAGTCCCCTCTGCCCGGAGAGGAAGGCTGGGAGGGGACCTTCCAGCTGGCAGCACCTCTGCTTGCGTTGTTCCCCACAAGCACAGAGAGCTGCGGAGGGAATGGGAGAACCTCTCCCACCTACGAGGTTACTTCAAGGATCCACCTGGCCAAGCTCTGCTCTAAAAATGAAGCAGCAGGTACTTGTAGTACATAATGCTGCTGGACATGCAGGCAGGTGTGTGTTTATTAAAAATCAGTGCAGCAACCAGGTTTCTGGTGAACAGACAAAACCTACCAATTTACACCTCCACTAGGATTCAGGGTCTGCACCTCCACCACTTACCTTAAATTCAGCACCAGGGTTCCCTCTGCTCCCCTCTTCCTACCAAGCAAGAAAATCAACCTTGACCATCTCTACTCATTCTCTGAAGCCTAGCTGAAGCAGCACCTTAGAAGTACTCCCAAATTTAAGGTTTCTAAGATGCATGTAGGCAAAAATTCAAGTTCACTCATCTCCTGCTCTGATAACAGGGAGCAAGGGCAGGTTGCAAAGTGCTCTGGCCACCAGCAGGTATTGACTACACAGTTGTACTTAAACTGGAATGAACAGGAGCAAGGTTAGAGCCTCCTCACTTCTGATTGAGCCTGAATATCTGGATATCTTGGAAGCTCCCTATTAGACCTCTACTGAACAATGACACTCAATGACACTACTGTCTTACTGCTCACAGAAATGCAGCAATCAAGCCTGATGGAATAAGGAGTTTCCGAACACCAGGGCTAGCTGCTGGCATGCATGTGCTGCCAGGAACACAGGACATTGCTGCCCATGCCTGTGCAAGGGTTCAGCTGCTGTGTTGTGGGGATTGGAGGGTCACAGCTCGAGCTGGGAGATCAGCTGCCTCACATGACTGCGGAATTAAATCCAGCAAGCTGCAGAGACACAGAACACAGACACAAAGGAGCTGGAGGAGAGACAGATGTCTAGTGCTGAAAGCCACTAGCAGGTGCTCCTAAATAGCCTGGTGTTTAGGAATTCTGGCAGCTACTAATTGCATGTAATAGGCTGCCAGTCCCTGCCAGAAGCATTCAGTGGCAGAGGTCTCTGAACTAAAATTGCAACCTGCAGTTAGCTGCCAGTCACTTAATTAATGAATTGCTACCAGAGGAACTCCAGATGCTGCAATATTGAGGAGCTTTCAGGAGACAGTCATGGGCAGAGATGTTCCCTGCAGGAAGGCTGACAGCTGCCTTGTAGAAAACTTCTCCCATTCAGAAACACATGCAGCAGTGTCATGTCCTTGTCTGCTGCTGGGAGTTGCTCCAGTTCCTCACTGTATCCCTCCTCTGGCTTCCTACAACAAACTGCAGGAGCAAATGATGGCTTTCACAGACCTGTGACACTGCTCCTACTTCCTCTTCTATTCTTAACCACCTCCTGGTTCTCCTCTGACTTGGCATCTTTCCCAAATGGGGCGCTCTTCTTCCTCTTTCCCAAATGGGGCGCTCTTCTTCCACGTCTCACCTTACCACACTCCCATGGGAGCTGTATGGAATGTTACTTTTCCCCTCAATCCACCATTTGATTAGATCATAGCAGTTACTGTTGTTGGTGTAAGAGGTGATACAAGAAAACAGCTACCTCAGCTTTCTTTCATATAATTCTTGATTCTATTGCTCCAATTCTCTGTGTTCTTCAGCTGAACACGCATTCAAGAAATGCTTTAATCATTATAGGCTTTGAAGGAATAAGCATTTTTTTTAAATTTAAGGGAGTGTACAGCTAGTTTTAAAAAACAACTTTCATGAGCTGTCACCACTTCTTTTTCCTCCCACTACCATGGACATGAGGGTTTCATAAATGGAACTTTCTCTTCAGTGGCATGTTTCCACCACAGATGCATCTGAATCCTGTCCCCTTCCTTTGCTAATAATGAGGGCAAAAATACCTCTTTCAAAAAATCCTAGAGGGATTCTCTGTTCTTTTTCTCAAAGGTACCTAATAAGGTCAACCACATATCCCCCCCTCTGAGAGCTGATTTCACCTCTGGCAATGCAGTAATTACCAATGCAAACATCTCAGTAATACCTGTTGAGCTCTTCAGAGGCTTTTACAGCAGTAGATATTTGCTATCTGGTGTAAAAGCTGTACATTTTACAGTGATGATGAGCTTCCTGTGTGTGGAAGTGCTTTTATGAAGTGTTTTTACATGTTAAGAAAAACCAGAAGCAAGCAGAACACAGTTTTACTCTCAGTTCCACACTCACTCACTGACTACAAAGTATTCCTGGAGTGCTGCTGTGTGTCCCCCTTGGGTACATATTTTGGAAAGAACCAGTAATACAACTTACATCCTGCCTCTCATTGCTTTGGCTTTTTGTTCCTCTTCAAGGTTTCGTGGGGGAGTTGAAGGTGTCATTCCTTCATTTAAGCAGCCGGTGGCATCTTTTAAGCCTCCTCGGTAAGATCCTCCTTCAAGGGTCTAAAAAAGCCCCAAAGAACAATAGAATAAACATTTTCCTTGAACTCCAGCTTCAGTATTCAAGTCAGTTCTGCAGCCACCACTACAGAGTATTCAGAAATACTCTCCTGCAGGACTTTGTGAAACACAACCAAACTAGTTTTAGGTTGATGTAGGACCCCACAGAAAAAGCATTAAAGCAGAGTTGTCATCCTCTTGTTAGAAGGTGGAAAAAGTTGTTCCAGTAGATCTGAGAAAAGAAAACTCTTCCAAATTATTTCAAATCAACCTGGAAATATCCTGATGTCTCAATCAGGACCATTGTTAGGCTACATGTGGTTAGAAGTTCCTCTGCCAAAAGCTGAATGGGGGATTCTTGTAGTAAAATAAAACACAAAAAGAAATAGATGGACACAAAATAACATTCCATAATAATTAAAGTTTGCCCCAAATCCCTTGAAAGTAGTCGTAATAGTCTAATAGACTGCATGTGGGGGAGAAAAAATAAAATATCATCCAAAAAATATGTCTAACCGGATTAATGAAATACTTTTCAGTTTGTTAGTCCCTCGATGGAATAAAACTATTTTAAGTGAATTTTCTGGGAATAGCCTTCTTGGTTTCCCATGCCACAAAGAGCTCCTTTACCACTCACGCCTTATGAGGCACCCTATGAACGCTGACTCTCTTTCTGTACCAACATCTCAAACCGAGAAAATACCAAAACCTTCTGAAATTACTCACTAGATAAAGATGCTTGCTCAGAGTTGCAGTAATTTAATCATCACTGTGGGGATTTTTAAATTTTTTTTACTCTCTTCATTGTTCCAGTAGATGTAAGGAAATGAACCTTTGTAGGCTCGTCATATCCCTGCCTGTTAATTACGTTAAACTTGTTCAGAGAAAGCATTTAGCTAATTCTAGAGGTCCTGGGACATGTAGAAAAAGGTTTAGCTTTGATATTAACATTTTTGAACTGCTCAGGGAAAACTTAAAAGAAGCCAAGATATGAAACAGGATTTACTCCTTGTCCAGCAGACGTGGGATCAGACAGGGAGAATGCACAATACTGAAATTTTTGAACAAATTAATCCCAGGGCATTTTTATTGCTTAAAAATGTCAGTGACACATGAATCTTTGTAAAATTAAAGCATAGCTGTGGTACTTCAAGCAGTTCTACTCTTTAGAGGGTCTTTTCATCAAAACCAGAACACCAAACAAACTCAAGTTGGGTAGTAAAACTCCTGTGCCTCAGAACAAGCTTTAAAACAAAACAAACAAAACATCCCACTGTGTAAAACATTTGAATACCAACAAGACCCCAGAAAGTGTATAGGACAGTAGCTCACGCTCTGCAAAGCCCACTCCAGAAGTGACTTGTGACTATGCAGAGCAGAGCCTACGTGAGATGTAGGCTTCATCTCAGGGGAGCAAATTGCTGGGTACTACTGAGAAGCAGAGCACACAGGGTTAATAAAAGCAGAGCAGATGAAGGTAGAAAGCAAGGAAACCAGAACAAGAGGTAGTCTTTAAAGCCCTTCCTTAGAGTTACATTGGGCTGGCTGTGCACACAGTTTTCACAACACTAAACTTACCAGCTTAGTTTTGACCAACTTTTCTATTGCACTGACAAGATCCGCAGCAGTTGGGACATCAGAGGAGCTCTGTCGAGCAGCTAGCAAAGAAGAGGACTGCAAGACACCAGGTGGCAAAGGAAAAGCAAGTTAGCAGGATGAGAAGGGAGTAGGAAACCAAGTGGTCAGTGAAGAAGCTTCTGAGACAGGAGAAGGAACGTGGAAAGGGGGCCGGAGGGTTAGAGGGACACATGTGGGTCAGGTGAGCGAGTGTTGCCGTGTCAGACAAGCATGGAATTGCCATCCACTTCTGGCTGCACATCTCCCTGCAGCAGTTCCAAGACTGGAACCAGGGAACAGCGTCAAAGAACTGAAGTTTATTTACAAACAGGTTACAGTACTCTTAAAGTTGGTTCCTCCTTCTAAGGCCATCTAAGGTCTTACAGGCTCCAGAAAATTGATTTTCTTACTGCAGATGTAAGAAATTATCCCCTCCCCCATACATGCATATTTAATAAATGCAGTTAAGCACAAGGTACACATGGAGTTACAGGCAATGGGGGGGGGAGGCAGGGGGGAACAAATCACCCCCATCCTTTCCCCACAGATCAGTTGCAACTCCAAATGAACTTAGATGACACCTCCCACTCATGCAACTTCAGTCATCTAAAATGTGTAACTCTTCTGTCCCCTCTCTGCAACCAGTGGAGACAAAACACCCCTACATGTCTCATCTCTCCTGGGTACCTGGCACAGGAGGGCAGGAAAACCTAGTTTTAGTTTAAGGTTTTTGCTCTACAAGGGCATATCACCCCTTGACTGTTGTCCTAACCTCAGTCTGAACACCCAAACCCACTCGACAGCTATGGGAATTGGGATTTATTAGCTCACCTGTATATACATTTCTTCTGAAGGCAATACAAGCACTGACTGAACTACAGCTCTTGGATAGCCCCCTTTTGTTGTCAGGCTGACACAGACTAAAGCATGGCTAAACTTTTATAAATTATGAAAAAGTGTATTCATCTCTCAGTTGCTTAATGAAAGTCTTGTGAAGGGCAGCTATTTCAGTGAAGTCACTGTGCAGGTGCCAACGAGCACACATCTGAGATTAAACAGTGCTGGGGAGGGAGATGTGCAAGTGTGATGGCAGGAATTGGGCAGCTGGCCACCTCTTTCAGCAGCCCTTTGGGGAGGTTGCTCCTGTTGAGTGACACATCCCCACGAGAAGAAAAAAAAGGCAACGGAGATTAATCCTAACCAGAAACCTTGTGACAGAACAGAAACATGAACACACTGCTACTCATCAACTTGTCTTTCACAAATAATACATCTAATCAACAGTTCTAATTACAACAACAACAAAAGCTACAGGTAATCAGGCTGGTAATTGAGGAATTAGGCTGGTAATGCAGGAATCTCATACTAATGTAAAAGCTCAGCTTGCCTGTTTCACCTGCAATGCAGACAGACGTGATTAGAAAAAAAAAGACTGAAAATAAGGACTGAAGAGATACTGGACAAATACATTGATGATAACTGCCAAACATAACCATTCTAGCAGGAGGAGTTCAATTTTCGGAGGCACTAAACAGTTGTTGCTCTCACTTATTTTAACTGAAATTGCTCAATGTCTCTGAAAAGTAAATAACTGCAGGATTTTGAAGGAAGCATGAAAACATTTGCTGCCTACAAGAATTCCGGGGTTAAATAAAACTTCTGTGATCAACAGGAGTCTGGTTTGAGTGGGGCAAATTGAAATACAGTATTTCTATTTCTCAGGAAGCAAATTAAGAATTTCTAATATGAAGAGATTTTGTCTTTATAAGAGCCTCCAGGAGCAGTGAGGCACGATTACTGCTGCTTGGCAGATGGACTCAGGGAAAAGTGTCGCCTCCCATATCTGCACACCTCTCCTACCTACCACAGCTACTGCCCCACACTGCTGCTGCTGCTGCAGCCTGAGCCCGTGCCTGTAAGCACAGAGGGAGGACATGAGCAGGCCACTGTGCCCAAACTGACACCATTAAGGAGCTTTCAGCTTCAGCATGGCTCAAACATTGCTAATATGGTGCTCCTGTGCCAGGAAATTCAGGACCCTATGGGCTTTAATTTTTTACCCTCATGACAAAAGATTGAGTAGGGCAAGAAAAACAGAGCAAAAAAAAAGGGTTTCAGATGCATCTTGCTCTATTTAATCTGTTTTAGGAGTGGGTGAAGAAACAGGATGCCAAAACACTCTGTAAAGCTCAGACATCTGAAGCAGAAAACAGCTTAGTTCTGCAACATTTATGCTGTCAGAAATGTATTCAAGAAATACTGAAATCACATGGCATGTTGGACACCAAAAATAGTGACCTGAGCTGCAGCAGTTTTGTTTTTCTTTAAAACAAGACACAAAATAAAACCATCTCCCCAAAACCAAAAAGCAAACTAAGCCCCAAACGTTTAGCCAAAGCCATGGGGAACAAGCCAGGAGCAATTGCTGTTGTGCTGGGCATGGATCCACCAGGGCTCTGCTATGCTGACCTTTCGCCTCTGCCCCTCGCCAGCCAGCCAGCAGCACACAGAGCACTCCGAGGGCAGGAGTCCACGGCTCCAGCTGCTTCCTTCTGCTCCTGCTGCCACCACAATGTCATAACATTTCCTGACAGATTAGCAGCAAGCCCCCAAATCCTTTACTCCATCACTCTGCTCCTTGAGTCCCAGAAATATTTACATCCTCCTCTCTCTGTATTTCCAAACTTCTGCCTGAACCTTCCCCAAGAACATTCTGGGTTGTTTTGGTTTTCCTTTCCTGACAATTTATTAATCTCCCCTATCCTTGCCTCTTTGCCTGCAGCAATTACAATCAGAGGACAGCAATACAGAAGTTGCAGAGCTAAAAACAGATGCCAGCAGGAAAGCAGGAAACTGCAGAACAGGAGGATGGTTTTCTACAAGGGAGATGACAGCACCAGGAAAGGGTGTGGGGACACATGCAGACAGGACTGGCTGTGAATGCAAACCACTGTCTCAGCCATATTCCCAGGTTCTCACCCCGAGTCCAAGACAGGACTCTGCAAGCCACAGGGCCAACCACCACAGCAAATTCTGCCTTCATGTCAGAGAACTACCACCACCAGCATGGTGCCACCAAACACCATTTCTACTGCTACAGCCAGACACCAACAGCACTTTTCAAACAGACGTAGAAAACGCACATTATGGATCTGCAGGGACTTTCTGATCACACACAACACCGGCACACCATCGACCTGTCATGAAATGGGATGCCAGGGCTAAATTGCTTATCCAGCACTGTTTGTAAATCCACTTGGAGAAAGGTATTAGATTATGATTTGCACATAGGAGACTCTTATAACCACAAGTCTAGGCCCTTGATACTAGAGGACCACTACGAAACCACGGTGATACAGCTATGTGAGAAATGCACTTAAACAGAAAAATTATATAGTAGGGGAGGCCTTACCATCTCATCTTGGGTTGGATCATTGTCAAAAATCTTCATAGGAGGTGGAAGAGGTGTGTGAGACTCTTCATCTGGTTCATCTTCTCCCCAGCCTTTCTTGCTCTTCTGAAGAAAAGTTAAATATAATTAGAAACAGGGACAGGATTCTTTTATCTTTTCAGCTCAGTATTGTGTTGGATGGAGGGAATTGCAGGTAATGGAAGAGAAGCAGTAAAGACATAAGGTTTTGCTGGTTAATCTTGGTGCATCTTAAGGCTTACAGAAATACAGTTTATAGGTCATTCATGCAGCTAAGGCAGCTACATCTGTGTGCTGACAGAATAGTAGTTTTTTCATTTAAATAAGAACTGTTCGATGTACAGTTTTGAAAATGTGTTCCTCTACTTATGTTCAGTTAGTGTCTTCTGCATTTTCGGCATTAATTCCTCATTCACTTTAGCAGGAAAGTGCCATTCTGGTGGAGAACATGCCTGCAGAAAAACTGTAGGTACAACTACATAGCAGATTTAACAGAAACATGCCTATTTCCCTGAGTATTCTCTTTTGTTACGGAATTACACTGCCATTGTAGCATAAAGGTGATATGGAGCTCAGCAAAAAGTGATAACAGCTGCTCAAGAATAACTTCATTTCTGTACCTGGCAGCTTTCTAATAGGCTATTAAAAAAACCTAGTCAAAGGACAATAATATATGCCGACTGTGAAATGCTGTTCCCTATATATTCCATCGCTCTTTGGATGACAAAGCTGTTTGCAACACAGCTTTAAACAACGCAATTTTATGTCTGACGGGCTGTACCCTCCAGACCCTGAGGGAACTGCATTTACTCAAGCATGACTCACACCCCACGGAGGAGAATATCCGAGATACACGGGTTCCCGCAAGGAACACTAACAAACACCAACACACACCTCATCTGCGCTGTCTCCTTGAGGAGTGGTTTCATCTCCAGTCTTTGGCGAGCCCAGGTCAAAGCTCTTCCTGCCATCTCGCACCTTCTTTTGTTTCTTGATGTGGCTCTCGGTCTTCCCGCTGTTCAGGCGGCGCACGGGACTGGTCAGCCATTTCTTCAGGGTGTTGGTCGAGCGCTTGGGGCCCGGAGAGCTCTGGATGGAGTTGAGGGATGGCTGGGGTTGTAAGTTGGCCACTGAGTCAGACTTGCCCCCGTTGTCATTGGAAGAGACTGAATATGCGTCTGCAAGAAAACGGCGCAGGTGAGAGCTCATTCCAGCACCCCTCTGCTCCCTGGGGCACGTCGCAGCACTGAGCATGAGAACACAGCCTGCCTTGGGGAAAGGGTTTGTGACCTATGGACTTTATGCAAACTTTATTGCACACCAGAGAGAGGAATATGCCCTGCAACGGGCATTTCCCACAATCTCACACACCTACCATGCTATCTTTCCTTATGAAAGATTGCAGACGGTGAAGTTTTTTTAATGCAGGTTTCTATTCAGGTTTTTCTTATGGAAGCCTGATTTTCATGCTAAATGATGAATTTCTCAGCTTCTTCCCACAATTTCATTGTGAATTGCCAGGAAGAAAATAAGCACAAAAAGTAGATTGCTACAGGAGACCTGACAGACACCAACACATTGTCAGGTTCCAATTCCATAATTGTTTCTCAGCTGGTTCCAGACCCCAATGACATGATTTAGTTAGACTACTTATTAACATTTGAAGCACCTTAAAATTATCTCCTTTGCCTCTGAAAGCAATCTGTCAGAAGAGTTCATACATTCCCTAGAACTAAGAAACTGGAAGGAACAATTACAAAGATGACACACTGTTCAAACCAAAGGAAACTCTTAATAAGGAGATATGAGACAGGCTTAAAACTAAAAAATAGTTTCATTATATGGAAGCAGGAGGTTCTGCTGAATGGCATCCAACCTCAGTTACTGATACACGTGTTCAGACTGGCACCTTAGAAAGGGCTGCAACCTTCCTTACTCTCCCCCAACACAACAGACCAAAGATGTGCCAATGGCAGTAAGGCTTTAAAACCAAAACAAGTAAGTTGCTCAAAGATTTCCCAGTTGCCCTTCAGGAACAAGTGCCAGGCTTTCAACTTTCTGAAACCATGGCAAGGCAACTCCCTCCCCTCCCTATCAGGGACTGAGAGGTTTAATCCCACACAGTTTAGGATGAAGATTTTTTTTACAGAATTCAGACACTGTCACACTGCTTTAAGAAACATCTCAGGCTGTACATCAGAAAGGAGCCAACTGATGTTATGAAACATTTTTACATTGTTATCACTGAATCTTTTATCTGTCCCAGCAGAAACCAAAAACCTAAGTTACAACACATGAAAATAGACTGGTGCATCCAGATATTCTCAGTTCAGCAATAAATACAATTAGGGATGCTGGTTGTACAGATGTTGAGCGAGAGCTACTCTCGTAGAGAATCATTACCTGTATTGTTTTAGAAGCCAGTTCCTGCTACCTGCATGAAGAAATCATATCCCCTCTGGGCAGAGCTGCTGCTTGCAGCTCTCTGTGCGCAGAGCAGAGATTGCATCCTGCCTTGTCTGCCAGCTTGCACAATACAGACTATGAGAGTCAAAATATTTTACAGCCATACACAGCATCAGTCAGAAGTTGAACTGAAACATTATTACATACCTGAGGTCAAAAGTTAAATTTTAGAACATATGGGAATAATTTTAACAAGCTAGAGAAAGTCAAAGTTCATTTCCCAGACAGGAAGAAAATCTCAGTCATCTGCTTTTTGACAACAGGAATGAGAGCAAGAGGAACCGGGAGGAGGACGGATTCCAGGTGGAGCTGATCCCAGGTGGAGCTGCTGGGGATTTTCTGGCATTCCTCCGTAAGGGCAAAGTAGCAGTCTTATCTCCAAAAGGCCTGGGTTTAGCCAGCTCCTGCTGATGTTATTTCATGTACACAAAGTAGTGCTAAATCAATGAGTGCAAGATAATGTTTGTCGGGGACCAGCTTATCTCCCACTCAGTAGGCTTTGGATAGCTCTCCCTCGCAGGCTCCACGTGATGCTCTGCCAGTTTATCAGCGCGCCTTGCGTCAGCAAAACTCAGGGTTTCATGGTGGTGGGTTTGATTTTCCAAGTGCCCTCACGCCCCTAGCAGCACTGGAAGCCCCGCAGGCGGTGGGGGAAGCTTGAGGGTTCCTGGCCTAGGGGCTTGGGTGAGAGGAGTGCCTGCAGGTGCCTGCGCTCCTACCGCTGCTGCAGGAGGATTAACTTTGGGAATTACTGCAGCAAAGGGATCTGGGCTGCAGTCAGAAGGAGAAATGCTGGAAGCAATGGCTCTGTGGGGCTGCCACCCCCATGGATGATTTGGGGGAAGCCACTGTATCATGGACTTGCTGCCTTTGCTGGGGACTGGGCTCAGTGGGATGTTGAGGAGAACCAAGGATGAGCTGATCTCACCACATCTCAGCTGATGTACAGAGAGGTTTTTACTACAGCTTGTAAGTAATGCAGTCCAACCCCCCACCTCCAGTCGACAGCACCTTGCCAATTTAACGTTTGGTAAGGGAAGGGAGCTGCCAGGAGGCTAATGAGGCCTGAGACAACCCCAAGGGTTTGTTCCTGAGGTGGCAATCCTATCTCAGCCTGGCAGGCTTGAGGCAGGGCCAAATCCAGGAACCCCAACGCCTGTGAAGGGGCAGGGACCTCCCTTCCCAGCAGGGTCAGGCCCCTGCACTGCTGCCTCCCTCTCCTTTCCCCAGCAGCACAGCCGCAGCTGGGGCACGGACAGACACACAGCACCTCTCCTGCCAGGCACTCTTTGCTCAGCTGTCCTGGGGAAGTGACAGTCAGTAATCCTGTCATTCCTAGGAAGGCAGCATGTGGGCAGAAACAGCCCCAGTCCCAAGCTGGCCCACAGCCCACCCTGCCTGCTTGCAATAATTTTGACACCCAGAGCCAGGAACCCTCTGCAGACTGAACATCAGGGTTTCAGAGCCACCAGTCATGACAAAAGCCAACTCACAGGTTTCCAGAGGGAGCCTGTTACACCGTCAAATGATCCCACCTGAAAAAGGCTCTGGATTTTCCTGCTCAAGGTCATGCCTTTGGTGATGAAAAAGGCTGTTTACCAAAGAGTTACTACATGTTGCTCATGCCATGCAACCCTGTCAGATATGAAGTCTCCTTGTTTCTCCTTGTTTGCTGAACTGCCGTGGCTCAGCATGGTAAGGCACCTGGGACAGAGCCCACGCTTTGCCTGGCCCATGCAGCCCAAGACTGCAAACACGGCCTTATCTTGCCTGGTAAGGCAGTCTCTGCTGGCTGGGCAATAGGCAGGGAGGTGGGAGAGAAAGGCTGGCATGAATCTCCCTGCTCCACAGCCACCATGAGAGCCCTTTGACATTAGGTGCTTGTCTCTGCCCCCACCCTACATCGGTACAAAGCACTCCCATCTCATCATCCCAATTCCCACCACTACCAAACACGCATTACCCAAAAGCCACACTGAGAGTCCGCACACAATATTCATAACCTTTTCTTCCTTTTCAAAGGAGCTGCAAATTTGGATACTTTTGTGAGCAAGTCACATTTGCCTTTTGCCAGCCCTGCTGAGAATGATGTCCTTTGCACATAAAGCCGGTCACATCGACATAGTTGCAGAGGCAGGACTGGAGCTCAAGGAAGAGCAGAGCTCACAAAATGAGAGAAAGAAACAGGAAACACAAAAAAATCTGCCAGGAAAGACCTTGCAGACAAGCTCCTCAGCCACATGAGCTCCACTTCTGCAGCACATATGGCTACAAACACATTAATCATGACACTCGATACTGGCCCGAGACCCAGACACCAGGTGGATCGAGCGGAAGAGGACACGTTACCATGCTCTTCTTGCAAAGCACTAGCACATATGTGCTTTGCAAACTGCATTAGTAGAGCTCTTTGGAAACACAGTTTGCTTAAGAAAAGCCAGAGGGCTTTTGGTAAAGATGCAGCAGCTCGTTGCGTGATAATTGAGGCAGCTGCTGCTGCCCGCGAGGACCAGCAGAGCAGCGGCTGTCCCCACACTGCAGCGGGTCTGCCCCGAGGAGCTGTCCTCCCACCAATGTCCCAGGACACACGTCTAAAAAAAGGTATTTGGTGAAGCAAAATGGGTGTAGGGAGATCAGCAGACTCCTGTGGCTAGATTGATTTCCTGGCCAAACCATTCATTCAGACAGAAGAAATGATGGTTTCCAAAACACTCCTAAGAAAACCTCCAAGAAACTTCTGGCAAGAGGACTGTGAGAGATGCTCAGCCAGACCAAAGGGCTTTAACATTCAGAGCTTTTGCACCGCTGCAGCCATGAAATGTTTGTTGCTGTTGGTCAAATGAACAGACATCTGTAAAAGCACAGCTCTTGTACTTGAAAAATAGAAGGTTCCAGTTCTGTGCAACCTTGGGTGAAAAGGAAAACAAAAATCTCTTAGACCTGGTTTTAGAGACGCAGTAATATTCTCATCTGAGTCAGCAGGAATTACTGTTGGAACATAAATGCAAGGCATTTTATTTTTACCTCCCTGTTCCCCAGAGCACACATGGGAGGGGAGGTTTGTCTGACCAGGCTCAGGCAGCACCAGACTCCTTTGCAGGACCTCAGATCTCTAACAGGGAAAGGGAAAGGCTTCTCAGAGCAACTCAGAAGAAAACATCACTCTTCTCTATTAGATACATAATAATGACAGATCATAAAGGATTGGAAAGAAATATGTGTCCATAACCAGAAGATAATAAAGAATATACCTATAAAAACAGGAGACTAGAGCAGGGCACAGTCTTGCTTTAAGTGAGGTGAATCCTCTTGTGATTTATCTATGGCTCCATTTAAATCCCAGAAAAACAGCCTGAGAGAAAAGGATTTTTCCACAGAAGTCAAAGAAAATGAGCCAGAATGGGAACTCTGAAGTCCTACTAGCATGTACATTTAAATCAACAGGTTTTTTTTACAGAGATAATTCCACTTGTGAATGAAAGCCAATAATGGCAATCTGACTGATGAGCACATAAATCAGCTCTTGTTGTGCTCAACAGAGCCCATTTTCCACATTTAGTGGTTCCTGTAAAATAACACTTGTGACAAAGACAGAATTTAATCAGATGTGGGTAAAAGACTAACTTGGCCTTTACTTGAGTAAATTTCCTAAAGAATGGGAATCTCCATCCCAAAAATACTTGGAAAGCAGGAATCATCTAGAGTCATCCTGTGCACAAACGAAGCCTCTGTGTTAGTATTTCACACTAAACAAACAAGAACCATCTAAACCATCAAAACGCACCCTCTCCTGCCCTTTCCAAGAGCACCTCCATGATCATCCAGGCTGCAGGTTCCAGGTCACAGTTCTCAGCCTCTTGAAGCTTTATATTCCCCCTTGAGAAATGCTGCTTTGAGAGCCCCCTTGGATCTGCTCAAGGGATTTGGGACTAAAGCTCTACCTGATGGATGCAAACGTGGCAGAATGAGGTATGAACACTGCTCCTTTGGTCTCTTCTGTGCTTTTGTATTAAATGTCCAAAACACGCTCAGTGAAACATTTTTATTGGCACGAGTCAGGGTTACAAAACTTTGTGGCTGAGGCAGATGACAGGACCGATCCTGGTTTTAGTGTTAGAGCCCATTCTGCCTGTAAAACCTGGCATGGATTTGCAGAAGTTTGGGAGGCAACAACATTAGGATAATACAAAGTCACTTTACAGCTATTCCTCTAGTGAAAACACTAGGTTTTAACAATGCAAATAATGTATCTTACAACTTCTAATGTCAACAGATAAGTTGTCTCCTCAGACACTGCCTCTGAAACAGGCTCTAGGGAAGAATATAAGTGAACACAAGGAAATTTTCAGTGCCCATGTCAAACAAAGACAGAGGACAACTGGCTTGAAAAGCCCTTTAGATTAGAAGTACATTAAACTTTTGCAATGGAATTGCAAAACGTGCCCTGGAGACTTCCACGGCTCCCCATCTGCTCCCAGCTCTGCTCAGCCGCTCCACACGTGTCCAACCACAGACCTGCCCCGTGCTCCAGCTCGAGCTAAAAATGAGACGGGACCGTGTAGGAGAGAATTTCACACCAGAGGTAAAGACACGTTCAAACTATGCCACTGAAATCTAAATGCAAATTTTGTTCAGCAATTCAAATGCTCTCCCTAACTTCATAATCTCCTGGAAATGAGCAAATTGAAAAGGTTCAACTGAATTTTCTGTTTGTGTCTTGGGAGTATCATCTGAAGCTCCAATATGGAAGTAACATCAAAAGGTAGAAATCAATCTGGCAAGATTCTCACAACTCCAATTACATGGATGAAATTACTTCTGTCCAAACTCAAGAATAATGGTATGGAGTTAAATATTTTATAAAAAAGTTTCTAGTCCAATAGAGAAAGCAGAAGACATATTGGACAAACTTTCTGATCACTGTAACGTAAAACCTCAAAATCTGACTTTCTGTTTCACTGCCAAGCATGCAAACATGACTAACTTCCAAAAGGAACACGGGAAAATAAGGACTAGAATCTAAATTAATCACGCAGCATTCAGAACACACTGTTTTGCTATTGAATAGCTGGCATTTCTTGGAAATATGAAAGAAGAGCTGCTTTGAGACAGAGAATGATCTACAGAATTCCCTTTAATCACACTGCGAAGCAGGGGATGCTCCTGAGGGATTTTGCATATGGGTTTTGCCTTTGGGAAACAGTCACAAATCTGTTGGCTTCAATATTCAGCTTTCTGATCATTACTTCCAGGTTGAAACCTAATGTGAGGAAAACAAGCACTGACCCAGCTGGGGTGAGTAAACACTGTCACTTGGAGCCACTCATTTTTGTGGCAGGCAGCAGCTTCACCTCCTGCTCTCGGCAGTCGAGGAGCTGTGCACACTCTGCCCAAGGGCGATGCAGAGTGGGACACACCCCGTAGGAGCCTCTCTCTTTCCATTAACTACAGAGGGAGTCCGAGGAAATTGTACCCTCAGCTAAATTTAGTTATTGTGAATCCCCTTCCCACGTTTGAGTACGCTTCATACCAGGCCGATCTCACAGCAGGGAATGATTAGCTGAAGTTAAGCATCTGTCAATTCACTTTAATGAGCAATAACTCGTGGCAACCTGCCATTAGCTTCAGTTGAATAGCTTTTATTTTTAGCTGGTGTTGCTCAGATGCAGCTTCCATCCAACATGTGCTGGGAAAGCTGACATCCCAAAGTAGTCTCCAGGTCTTCGTTGTGCCAGTCGGAGTGTCAGGGCTCAAGAGCTGCAGTTCCTGGAGGTCAGAGAAAAGTCACTGCAGTTCTGGGAAAGTTTCAAAGAGTGAGATAAAACCAAAAGCCTGGAGAAACAGCACAGAGGCGCATGGTCCCCAGAGACCTTGCAAGAAAAGTTACTGAAATCCTGAGAGCATGCTGAATGAGTGAGCTGGGTCTCCAGGGAGAGAAACAGCACCAGGGGAAGGCACAGAGAGAGACAGAGCCTGCTGAAATAAAACATGACTTCAGTACTGTCCAAGAGTGCCTAGTGAGAGTAACAAATGCAGAAGTCCTCTATTGTATCTGCTGCTTCATGTGGATCTAAGCTTTTATCAGAGGTGACCGTAGGGAGGGCAAGGGGAGAAGAGCAAGATGAGTCCTCAAGTGAATATAGGGCAGGGTCTTGTTTCCTACAGATGAGCATTTAACTCAGGAGCAGCTGCACCTGAAGGCAGAACATCTCCTTGTGCGTCCAAAGAGACCCTCGGGAAAGCGTTCAACTCAGCCCTGTGGCACCAGGCACTTGAAGAGCAGCTGAAACACCTGCAGTCCCTCCCTCTGGGTGTCCTGCTCTGAAATGGGTTTCCACAGAACAGCTTACAACTGTTATGGGTACATTAGAAGTGCATCAAACTTTCGCAATGGAAACTTCTCTGGTTGGAGGTTTGAGTCTTTTTGCCTCCATCTATCAGCCTAATTCATCCTGCTTCAGAGCCCCATCTGAGCCCCCACATAAGCTGCTGTGAATTCACAACAAGAATAATAAGAGAAAAAATATTCAGAGTGAATCCACCAACCTGTTGGTGAGATAGTCCTAGCCAGCTCCTCTCCTAAAGGACTCTGAGACAGGAGCCAAGGCAGGGCAATAACACACCTTCAAGGGAACCTTGAAGCAACAGCTTTTTAGAATAGGCTTTTCCTGAATAAAAGGGTGTGGAAAAGCTCAGAAATAAAGCAGTTGCTCCACACCGCAGAGCTGGAGGCCAGACGCAGTATCTGTGCAGACTTGATTTCATTCACCCATTCTCTTGCCTCGAGTTTGTGCCCAGCACATGTCCCAGCCCAGCCCCGAGCACAGCAAGTCCAACATCTGCTGGGAGCGCCCATCGGAGCAGCCTTCCCGTAATGCCTCACAGCTGGGTGAGCAGATTGCTGAAGTCAAGAGCACGCATTTCTTTAGCAAAGAAAGGAAATAAAAAGTCAAGACTAACAAGATCCAGAAAGGGCATGCTTTTTTTTTTTTTTTGAACAAATCAACATTTATTTCAATGTAGTGAAACAACTCGTTGAAGCACTTCTCTCAGTTCTACTTTACATCTTGTATTTACACTGTCCTCGTTCTGTGACAAAAATAAAATAATCTCCGACCCTGAAGTTTCCAGAATAAGTGTCGCTAGCAGCAAAAATAACAAAGCCCCAAACACAAAGCAAAAATCCCCCTTGATATATTTTGATAGGAGATTTTTGCATGTTCCATAAAAAAAGTTTTAACCCTGAACCTTTACGAAAAGCTGTATGGGATGACGAGGAGGAAAATGTCATGTTTGAAGCTGAACGAGAGCAGCATTTGCAGGCCTTTGCAAGTACACTGTTACTTCTAGCATAAGGAACTGTGAAATGCTTAGACACCCACATAGAAGCAGACTTTTTAACTTTGATCAAAGCAGTTCTGCTCTTCTGGGAGCGTAAGGGTACCAGAGTTGGCAAATGCCATCTTTTATCCTGGATGTTGGGCACAAAAACAAACTTTATTACACATGGTTTCCAAGCAGCTGTTAGTAAAACACAAGCCTTATTCTTTTGTGAAGTGTCAAGGGTCAGCTTCATTCAGCAGCTTCCAAATTGAGCTACTGTAAGAATTTTGAAGTAATTCTCAGTTAAATGACATCATTGCCAAGGTCGACTCTGCCTCATACTTGAAGTCAGCAACCTCTATGACAAGGTGGACCACTCTGCTAAATGGGGGGAGAGGAGGGAAGACAGTGATATTTGAGTATCATATTTAGGTCTCCCTATCTCAAAGGAAACTGTGGCTATGTACCCAAACAATTCTCCATGGAAACAACAGCAGAGTATCAGTGACAAACTTGGAATTGGAAAAATAAAAAAAAGCAAGAACAGAACCCAAAGCTTTTTGAGATAGGAAGAAAAACTGCATGTTGAGAAAGAAGAGATTGGTCATTAAACTTTCCAGGCACACAGAGGGCTCGGAAAGCACAGAAAACAAGCAGAACAAACAAACACAACTGTGTGCATCTTAGCGTCAGCTTCTTTTGCCAAATGCAGTAGCTTCCAACATTCAGCAGCTGTCTCTTGCTTTCTAGTGCTGTGGAGTTCTCTTTGGTACTTGGAGGCTGTGAGGAGCTCCGGGCAAAGAGAAAGTCTTTGTCCATTTACCAACCAATTCCAAAGGCGCTGATCTTGAATAACTTTACTAAGCAAGAGTGACACAGATGTCTAGGAAAGGGGACTTTTCTCTTAGTAAAGTTGTGGTAGGTGCAGTGGAAACCCAAGGCAATCTACATGCTTGTCAATTTGTGCCTAGGTAAGAACAGAGTCCTCCGTGAACGTCTCTCATTTGTTCACTCTTAAATTATTCAGGCTCTGACAGCCCCTGAAAAGAAAAGAACGGAATAAGGATAAGTTGCAAGTGGCGCAGGGGCAGGAGCGGACACCACGTAACCACCAAGAACAACGAGGTTGGGGTGTTTGACGACAGACACACTGCAGCTGCAGCCCCCAGGGCTGGTGCCCAAAGCAGCTTCCTCCACGCCCTTGTCCTCCAGAAATACCAGCGGAAAATACAAGCTCACAGCAAAGGTACTGGTTGGGATGAATTAAAAGAAGTAATGAATGAAGTCAATGCAAACAGCGGTTTGGAAATAAAACACACAGATAAGAACTGCTGGTGCTTGTGACGCTTTGCTCTTTGAACACAGCACAGGGAAATAGCTAAGCAGCTCAGAGACTTTTAACTGCACACTCAAGACTATCAGTTAGGCTTGTGGGAAGCTTTAATTCATTCAGCTTAAGTAGCAAAACCAGAACACCACTTGCTGTCCCATATACCAGGCTCACGCGATCTGCATCTCGGTTTCTTGTTTGACAGCTCGGCAGGGAGCAGCTCTGTGAGGAAGCTTCCCCGTGATGCCAGTCAACAAGTTATCAAATTTCAGGTGACAAAGTCACTACTACACTCTATCTGCGTCAGCAAGAAAGATGGACAGGAACTTGAAGTCTCAGGGAGCGTCTGCTACATGGGAACAGGAGAGCTCTCTGCAGCACCCTGCCGAGGTCTCAGCCTTCTAAAGCTGTGCCAGTGCCTTGACCCAGACACCAGCTTTCCCAGTGAGGCTAGTCCTAAGAAACTGATTGATTGTGGCTTCTGAAGGGCCACACAGAGCCACCCACAGCTTTTATGGTGCCTGCATCATTGCTCCTTACCAGCAGCCTCCTTAAGTAAAAGAAAAAAATCTACATCCAGCTTTCCAGAGATGTGGAGAGGTGCCCTGCATAAACGGCTTCATTCCCTTCTGCATCACTGAGTCTCATCGCAAACCGCTGGAAAAATGCTCTGCCAAGCAACATGCCTAATAAACTTTCATTACAAAAGCCACCTTCACTATTGCCAGGTGGTTGCTCTCTTTTGGCCCCATCTTTCAAAGGAATCAGGAAAAAGAAACACTTATTTGAATGCAACAGCAAGGATTAGTCTAGCAGCAGAGGCTCTCTGATTCTAGAAAGGCTTTGTCGAATACAGGTGACCTGTTACTGCATTTTAAGATGCCTCATCACAGACATCACCTGTCTGATAGTTTAGTATCTCCAGGATAAGTGACTGCAGTGAATATTCAGCAAGCATCAGCCTTTGGATGTTTGTCTGGAGCTTGCCTTGCTGTAGGCTTGTCTTAGACACACTGCGAGATCAAATTTTACAGCAACACAGCTCTGAGTAGCTACTGCCCCGCCATGAGCAGCCTGGAATGTTTGAGCCTGGGTAATTTCTCTGATACTAAGACAAAGTCAAGTAAGATGCTGCTCTCTGCTCAGCACCTGCACCCTAGCAGGAGCTGTGCTCTGCTTCTGTGGAGCAGAAGTTACCGCTAACATTCAAAGCCTTTGCCTCCTTCTTGCCTAAAGCTATGATTTTCCTTCTGCTGTCCTAGAAAGAATCCCTGTTGATTAATATTTATTCCATTTCCTAAAGAAATCTATTCAGCCTCCACATGCTTCAGCTGAGAGCGATGTTTGAACATCGTGTTGATCCTCAGAGTTCAAACTGCAGAAGGTACAAAGAATACCAGACTTGAGGCACTTCAATGGTATTCACTGTGAATCATCATTTTACATTGTACCACTCAGACACATTCGGACCTAAAATACATTTCCATTTCTAATTAAAACAGATTACCATTAGTAACTAAAGAATGTCTTAAATCAGAATCCCTAGGCCATAAAAGCTAATTGCACGATGCTAAAACTGGATTTCAAAAATATACATATTATACCCCCTGCAGGATTAATTAGGCAACATCTCTTCAAAAGAGTTCTCAAAAGTGTATTTATTCAGCATGCGGTGAAATTATACCGGTTGTGCAACGCTTCTCATGGCCTGCTTTGGCTCATGTTCCCGTGGCAGCGGAGAGCTGGGGCCTTGTTCATCAGGGGTGTCCAGGCAAATTGGATGCAGGACTGCAGTCGATGAGCAGGGACACACACAGGAGCAGGAACGGCTGCTCTGGCCACAGTCAACCGGCACAAGGAACAAGGTGATCTCGGGTACATGCCTGATGTGCTCCCCAGGACATGCAGGCCTACAGAAAGGCTGAAATCAACTGATCCATATGAATCTGGAAGCTGTAACTGCTGATGATCTGATGCTCAGTTGGTCACTGGTTTCCTATGTGACCTCGAGGAAGGTTCTGAGTACCTGCTGAGCTGTAGTGTGTTTTCAGAGAGGTTACGGCTGCACCGTGTGTCTTGGGGATGTGAGAAACCTCTGCTCACCAAAGCTACACGTGCCTTATGACGGGATGAGAAAAAAACCCAACAGAGCCTAAGAGGCCCTTGGTCGCTACAGTCTGTAGGTGTTATTGTCAGCAAGCCTCAACTGCATGAAAAATTGTCCTCAGAGGATTTAGCTGTAGCTGGGCATGTGTCACTCCCAGCTTTCTTCTGTGCTCTGAGCTGCTTGCTCCATGTGAAAAATGGACATGGAAAAATGCTCAGAAAACGTAACAGTGGAGATACCTCCATGGTCACTAAATCCAGTCCCTAATCATCACAGGCCATAGTCCATCACTTTCCTAAACTTTACTTCAATGTTTTCTTGTGCAAGTGAACAAGAGATCTTTGCTCAAAACTCACGTATAGACTGTACTTGTGCTTTCCTGTACACAGCAACTTCGAATTTCCATGTTTAATTTACAACCTTCCAATACAAAAGATAATAATCTCCACCAAAAACCACTACTGGTTCCTCAAGATGATGTTTGCTAATGGGTTCCCAGCAGGTCTGGCTCCCAGGCTTCACCCCTTTATGGAACTTCACAGCCTGGAATGTTATTTTGCAGGGGATCTAAGATTTCAAAGCTGTTGAGCCGTGCCAGTACTAGCAATGGCTATACCACATGGGACAACCAAGTGCACTGGGGTGCAGTAAGGGCAACAGAATAGCAATTACTAACTCCTCATGTGGCAACACACAAAACAGGAGACACATTTTTCCATTTTCCAAAAGTAGCCCCGGTTTCTGTATAGTAAAGGAGCACCCACAACCACTGGGAAGTACTGGGAGGTCAGGGAGTAAAATCCAGTCAGGACTTTCTACAACATGACCTTATGTGTGCTACATTATCAAAAATAAATGACAAATACATAAACTCTGAAGTGTATGTAATAGTTCTCTCCCATCAAAGAGAAGAAACCCCATGGATGTTCTATTATTAAATGCTGTAATTCAGCTTGCAGGATCTATTTTTCATCTCATTAGAACTTCACTGGAGACATTTTCATATTTTGTCCTAATTATATGAAAGGAGCCCAGCTGATGAGCGTGATTCCCAAGTTCTCAGCCTGCTGGGGAGAGCACTGTGGGGCTGGTCCATGACAGAGGCTGAAGGAGTGTGAGGCAGGTCAAACTCAACAGGAGCCCCAGTGGGATGCACTAACTACCTTTAATTCAAGGACTGGTTGGTGTTTCAGCATAAACAGCCACATCAAACAACAGGAGCTAAGAGCAAATGCATTAACTTTGTTTGTGGTTTTCCAGTGACAAAGAATGGTCAAGGGAGATGATTTCAAGCTTATCTCATTAGAAATAATCTCATTATTTTCTAATAATTCTTCACATGTCCTAAAGTCCAACTTGTGATCTATGCATCTTTTTTAAGAAAGCAACCAGATGTGCTTCCATAGTTACATTAAAAAGTAACTTTACATGACACAAAATTGTGTGATGCAATATTAGCTATTGAACTGTTCCGCAATAGCAACTGATGCAGTGGCTAAACTGGCAGAAAATTGGATTTCCTTACTGAACTGAAAACCACAATATCTGTAGATCCCTGCTGTAATCACTAACTGCCCAACCCATTCCTCTCTTTTGAAAAGAAATTGCAACTTTTGCCAAATATGAAAATGTTTTCATAAAGCCTGTTAACAGACAAGAATTAGACTGAAATGTAACAGTGTTCTGGTGTGCTTGAGAAGTATCTTGATGCTATTTTTAGACTGAAAACTTTGGGAGTTTGGGGGGTTTTAAGTTTGAAATGATAGATTAGTTTTCCCAATACACACACAAGTTTTAACAAGGTGTGTGCTGAAACATAACAGTTTGGGAAAAAACCCAAACAAAATCCTTCTGGGGTCATGTGAAATAACTGCCCTTTTTGTTTCACTTCAAAATGGATAGATTTTATTTCAGCATCCGTGCATTGAATTCCTGAACAATACATCTATCTGGCACTTATTTTATAGGAAAACAGCATGTTTAATTACCCCACGTCTTTGCACTGAGCAGGGAGTTACCCAAGCTACATTTTTCACAACTACCTGTTCTCTTTTCCTTAGAATAAAGTCTCCCTTCTTCAGGTTTTTGACAAGATGAATAAAGCCTTGTGGGTTCTTACATGCTCCTTGGAGTGAATGGGAAGTTTTGGAGCTTTGCCTGCATAGAAGCAAATCCCATGTTTCTTTAAAGCTGGACGAATTTATAGAAGTGGAAAACAACACAGCAATCTGAATAATAAGGATCCCCACCATGTATTCACCCTCAGACCAGTGGCTGAAAGCTGACGTTTATAGAAGCTCTTGCTATCTCTTTTTCACATATGAATTAATATCCGAAAGTTTATTTTCTGTACCACTTCTCTTGCATCCTGTATATAACCACATGTCAGACGACTGCAAGATTAGTCACAACAGGGAGACATGAAGCCAGAGGATGAGGAGCTAGCTTCTATCAGGAGAGTTAGAGCTGTCTAGCAAGGCACATAAGTTTCAAGAGAAAAAATAATAACGCTCCTATTGCTTGGATCTTGGAAACTGAGAGGAAGTTGCTAAAGCATCCCAACACTGGCACTGGCATGATAAACATTCGATTTACAGAAAGTGGCTGGTGGCAGATGAGAGCAGTGAGCACAAAGTGCAGCAACCAGCACTTCTGAAAACCTCAAACCTCCTGTGCTCTTGGACACTTTATATTAGACAGTAATACAGACCCACTGAAAACGTGACCTGTATCTATGAACAAGGTTCCTATCCTGAAGAAACCCTCCTGCAAGCAGGTAAGATTTAACAACACTTAAAACAAAGTAATCCTAAAATGACCTCACTGTTCCCCCAGCCCGCCAGCAGAGCAGTGGCCATGCTTCTCCTTTGACTGTCCATATTCAGAGGTTACTCACCAGCCCCAGGACTTCTCCTGAAGTCCTCCTATGTGTCATTGCCACACAAATGCTAAGAGGTTCAGAAGTTCAGAATAGTGAGTCTATTTACTCCAAAAGATTGGCATAGGGACTGCTTTTGGGACATGCTTCACTGAGGACTATGTGTCAGGAGGGTGTAGAGCAGGTGTGAGAAAGCAGTTTCACAACAACAAAAAGAGTGATTTTTTTTTTTTTGCTAACAGTATTCACCTTGTCACGTTAATCCTGCTTGCTCAACTGAGCAGCATTTTCATCAACTCTTTTGTCCCTTCCAATAACTCTCTGCTATGACCTACTCTGACTCCTGACTCAGCCTGCAGAGGTGGGAAAACACAGGACTTGGAAGAGGTGTTCCTGTCATGGGCTAACCAGTTTTCTCTTAATAGAACTGGAAGGAAATAACAACTCTCACAAACCTCTCCACAACCATTTGCTCATGAATTTGCCAGGACAAAGAGCAGAGCTCAACTCTGGCATGAGAGGGAGAGATACTGCCTACAGAGGACCAGTACACTTGATCCTTTTGACTTCGCTGAGATACAACTACTGAGCAACAGATGGACATCACCCAAGGAGTTTATTTGGGGAACCTAACAGTTTCCTCATATTTTTAATTCGAGAAGGACCAGGAAACTAAGCAAGCTTTGGTTGACACCCTTAATTTTACTATTGTTTTCTCCTCTGCCTCAATTTTGACAGAGCTGCTTTGGCCATGCATTCCATTATGCTTTACACAGTGCAACCATGGCTCAGCCTGAAGCACTAAATACAATATGTTCAAATTAGGAAATGTTATGGGCTTGAATATATTACTGCAGATCACTCTCTTGCTACCGCTCAGCACAAAGGTACCAGTTCCCTTAGCAAAGCCCTGCAGCTCCCTGCAACGGTGTCAGCACCTTCTATAAAAAGCACCATCAGGTCTTACTTTTTACCTAATGAAGAAATAACTTTTATTAATGTGCTGTTGACAGCCCTTGTAATGATGCTGGTTTTCCTAACTTCCAGTTAAGGCTCTGTTTCTGCCCAGCTAGGAAAGATGTACAGGGTGTCTGGCTGAACCCGCTTCACTGCACAGAAGTCACCAACACTCTGTCAAGACAAGCTTTCTTTGTTAAACTTACAGCAAATATCCAGTAACAAAGATTTAGGCAAGAAGAGGAAAAGGAAGGAAGGCAAGAAAAAGAAGACAGTGAAACAGAAAATTGCAGAAAGAAGACTAAAAGTGTAGGAGATAGGACAAGCTAGAAGTACAGAAAATTTAAAATAAGAGGCTTACCAGGAGCTTAGCACACACAGAAACCCACTCAACCTTTCAGTTTTAACACCCTGAGATTGAAGGTTTGACATTCAGATAAAGTTTCTTTTGTTCTGAAATTAAAAGTTTGGATAAAACCAGCAGCCTACTCAGAAGAGCAACTGCTCGAGGAGGCAGAGGATGAGTTCTTTATTGAAGCCAATATGGTGCATCCATTTAAATCCATCCTCCTGCTTTCTGGCTACCCTCAAGAAGAAAGTGTACTATATTCTCACCTGAAGCCACACTGCAGCCACGTACCATTACGCAGCTGAACTCTTTAAGTTATTCTGACAATTGTTACTTTTAACCACAGACCCTTTTCTTTATCTGTACCTGGTACACTCACAGCCAACTTCTCAAGTCTAACAGATGGGAACATCTCTCTCCTTGTGCTCAAAGAAAAGCACTTCCTACACCTTGTTTGTGCTTTCCACCCTCCTGGTGTCCCTTAGGGCAGTGAGACCCCAGCACGCTCCAGTTTGGGTTAGAATTGAATGAGTTGAACTACTGCAAAAAAATGTCCTCTAAATAAGGCCCCAGGTTTAAGGCAGCACACAGAATTTAATTTTCAGGTTAAATCTGAGTCACTGGCTAGTCTTTACAGCTCCCTGTGCATCAGAGCCTGGAATTTAGTTTCCACCCAATGTCCATGTTCCCACTCACTGATGAGCTTCAGAGCCCTGTGCAGAAGGTGGTGCAGAGGAATGGCATTCACACACTGGACTTGGCTCTGTGCTTAAAGGCAACAAAGTTTTAATCTTCTCACATCCAAGGCATGCAGATGATCATTTGCTTTAGAAAAGACATTTCACAAAGCAGGAATCCCTCCCATCTCTTTATTTTCCATCATTTTCCCACTTTTAAAGTAATCTCTAATCTGAACCACACAGATAACTGAGGAGATAAACTTCATGTTAAAAAAAATAGGGTATATTCAATTGCAAATCTTAGGCTGATTTCTAAGGAGAGTTCAATGGCTTTCTAGCTATCAGAAGACCATCAGAATTTCAACCCTCTTACCAGGGACAGTTTTGCAGCATTAAGAAGCATGCTGTTACACTAGGTCACTTTGTACTTCTTCATTTAGGAGACACGGTAAAAAGCCTTGTTTGCACGCTCTTGGCTTAGTAAGGCCACTGGCCTAAAGGTTATGCAAGTGTACTGCTCCTAACTACCCCTTTTTATGGCTGGAAGCAAGTGACAGACTCTTGCTCTGAGGCACTCCTATATTAGGATTCGTATCTCTCTATACTGCAGAACAGAGAAGTAGTCCTTATTTAGTTCCTGCAGGCAACTGTCGGGGTCAGAGCAAATTTGCAAATGGTACTAAGTGTCACTTGCTTTCTCTGGATGGATCCCAACAGCTCTGTACATGGGCAAAGCTGACAAGATCAGAAACTCACCGAGAGAAGCAAGCAAAAAAGCAGCATCAAGATCTCTACTGCTGCAACAGACCGTAGAATACTAATGCAAAAGAGTTTGAGTCATCTGTCAAAATCCTTCAGAGAAATGCCCAGTTACACAAAACTTAGGTACTTCATGATACACAGGGGACCTCGAGTTTGGGTTTTTTCAGCTCTGCATTATTGCTGCTATTTAGGAGATCAAGCATCCACATCACTTCCAAGCTCCATGAAAAGCAATGATGCAGCTCATACCCATTATTTGAGCACAAAACCTGTGTTTGACACAGACTGCAGGCTCATCTCCCCTATTTCTCTCACTGGACAGCTCTTATTCACACAACAAAACCTAATCAGTTGTTGCAAAAGATCAAGATACATCAGGCACTGGCACCAAGAAAAAGCAGAGACAAATTTCCAAAGGAAAAGGTAAGGTCACCTGTGGGGCAGCACTGAGAATAGCTCCGAGGTGCTTCACACCCATCTTAAATACAAACTTCAGTCACCTATTTGCACTGCAAGCCTGAGATCAGTGAGAAGCCCTGGGATGAACAGTGTCCCCCCTGGGTGATCAGTGACAACACAGAATACACGAAGTTAGAGCTTCAAAGTCTGGTTGCCACATTAAAGCATTTCCAAGCTTAACGGCAGAAGCTGCCAGAAGGGCACACTGATGCTGTAATCTGGGGCACCCGAATCCCTTGTCAAACGTCAGGTTTGGTACCTGCTTAAATTCAGGGAGTATTTCCACCATCTCTGGTTTTCTTTAATAAATAGAGCATGACCGACAGCCTTTTAGAACTTTTAGCCCAAAGTTCACAACCAAAGACAAGAAAATAGTAAATCAATCTGTATCGCAAAACACCTTTTGTTACCAACCCAGTAAACCAGAACTGCAAACACAGTTAACATTTCGTCCCGAGAGAGAAGAGCCAGATGTTTCCCCTTCCCCCTTCCAGAGATGTCTGTAGGCAGGACAGGCAGCAGGGAGATTCTAACTTGTTAGAATCAACATTTTCAAGACCAGAGCTCTGTCAAAGAGCTTGAATACTGCTCCAGCCTGATGCATGGGCCAACACATTAAAGCACAGGCTGCCCAAGAGACTTGGCTTTCACGGTGGTTTAGTACCACAGCCTTTCTGCAGGCAGCCCTACCCCTACAACCAGATTACATGTTCCTTCTTAAAGGCTGCAGAACAGCGGGGTGTTGTGCATTGACCTCAAGAATGACTTCCTTGGCACAAAGTGGTGCATTCTCCCCAGGCTAAAAGAGATCACATCTTACGAAGTAGTGGCAAACTCCATCACCAAGTAGTTTGCTGCTGTCACCACATAAGCATGACTAATTCAATAACTGGGGAAAGAGGACTCCTGCATTGCAAATGTGTGCCTCAAGAAATGAGTAGGCCCACCCGTCCTCAATGTCATCTTTATCTGCTCTTGATTTGGGTTCCAGAGTTACAAAATAAACCTGCATTTGAGAGCTTTAGTTATTAAAAAAAAAAAAGACACAAAACAAAAGCCAAGTTTTGTTCAGGACATTTTGCTTGGCCATTCAGAGAACAGGAAACATCGAAATACCACAAGCAGATCTTTGAAAAACCTCGTATTATCCAGAACAAGTTCAAGAGCCATATCACAGCATAAAGACTGCAGGCTGCAAACCCTTCAGTCAATGCATCTGAGCTGTGCTGTTCCACATAAAAGCCAGATTTTGATTTTATTTTTACAAGGCACTCCAGCTGCCCTGGCTTTCCCACATCCCTCTCAGCATTTCAGCTCAGCCAGCTTCCCCAGACCTTCCCCCATCACCATTCAGAGATTTGTGAACTGTGAGAAACAGATGTTCTCAAAGCATTTTGCTCGTACTCGAGCCCAAGAAAGTCTAGAAAGGAAGGGGGGGGGAAAATCATTTAAGCAAATATTTCTCCCCGCCCTATTGACCCTACAGTCCCAGGGTGTTTCCTACGAGCAATAATAAAATATAAAAACTATAACCGTAAAACTGTATCAACTCCAGCCCTCTCGCTCGCCGTGCCCGTTACCGGCTCACCCGCCGCTGCCCCTCGCTGTCCCGGGGCCGAGAGCACCGCT